>VWZS01009792.1:1879464-1943342 GCA_013397075.1 Rhabdornis inornatus
ATTTATTTATTTATTTATTTATTTATTTACTTATTTATATACCCCTATGTCCTAAAAAGTAGGTTCTTGCTAAGACAGTACCAGCTCTTAAAAATACTTGCATCAAGAGCTCACATTAAAGAGATAAAGGACAGAAAACTAAATAATGACCACTGTGATGAAAGACTAGGATCAAGAATCAGAGAAAACAGTACTGGTTTATGTTGATTTATTTTTTCTCCAAGAATGGTTAAATATAATCCTGTAATCTGCATATTTGACTAACACATTTTTAACACTGGAAATGTGCAAAAATTTAGCATTTAAATTGTATGTGGGAGATCAACATTGGAATCTGCTACATTAGTCAGAAATATAACATTTTGAATAGAGGGAGGGAGGTCTTGCATCCCAGATGGATTGAAGATTCTAGTGTCTGATCAATTATTTCTGTTGATAGTATAGGTGTAACAGGCTACAATCAAGACAAAAGCAACAAATCTTTTCAGGGTCAAGGAAACTGCTGGTCCTTATTAGTTATAACACTACATGAATGTACTTCTGAAGAACAAATTTCACTTCACATTGGATTTCTTTTTTCATGTATCACAGCTCCTTCCTCCACTCATATTTTACATTACATTTTTCATGTAATTATAGGAAGATAACTTGATGTACCATTCTTTGACATATCTCACTGAGCTGTGCACTTTAAAAACTTGTTCAGCTTAGTGTAAAGATAAAAAAAGAGTAAGTCACACACCAAAGTCTTTGCTCATGTACTAAAATAAAATTAATTTGAGTTATATGTAATACTTGAGCATATGTCATTAGTTTATTTGGCTGCATATCTCCTTTGTGCATTGCTGTTTTTCATACAGAACGTTTTGTCACATACACATTTGGTCTTTGAAGATGAGGAGTTATTTTTATTTGAAAATTCTTACCAACATGTATTTTCTCCTCCTCCTCATATCTGTTATGAAAAGAAAGAAAACAAAAGCTCTTTTTTTTTTTTAATAAGTGTGAAACGTAGGAAAAAAAGCTCATCAGTAAAATACAAAGAAGACATTATGAAATTATGTAAATGACCTGTCAGATGTTATGTTCAATGGTACTTAGGCTACCAGAGGCTCCATTTCAGGAAAGCATGTGGAATCAGTGTAGGGTGTGCTGGGAATGTGGATTTGGGAAAGGTTACATGTGTATAAAGGTGGGAAGGGCTGAAGCACATGCTTTAGAAATGAAAGCAACAGATGAAACAAATGAAACAAATGAAATCTCATGCAGGGAGAGGAAGGAAGGTTGTCTCCTTTCATTCATGTCCATGTTTTTGCACCCAGGGTGTGTCCTGGAGTGAGACACTGCTGTCACATCACCAATGGGCTCACACAAGGTGGTGCTGATGCCAGATCCTGCACCTGGGATGGGGAACTCCTGGTTGTGTTCACTGTAAGGTTGGTTGGATATTAGAAAAAGCCACAGGGTGGTTGGGCACTTGGAACAGGCTCACAGGGAAGTGCTCACAGCACCAAACCTGACAGAGGTCAAGAAGCTCTAGAGCACGTGCTGTGTTTCTTGGGAATGGGGAGGTGCAGGGTCAGGAGCTGGACTTGATGATCCCCATGGGTCCCTTCCAACTCAGGATATCCTGTGATTCTGTGAAATGACAGCAGCAGCTCTTCCCTGCAGCTGGAATGGGTGCTGGAAAGTGGGGTTTCATGGATGTACAAGGAGGAATAGAAGATGCTTTATCCCATCTTCAGCTCTACTGCACACCAAGCCCATGTACTGAAGCTCCAGGGTGTTTGCCTTGTCATTTTAAAAGTGCCTGTGGAGGATTTCTGTGCCAATTTCACAGAGGCAGTGAGGTGTGACCCTCTAACTCCGTGTTCCCAGGTCTCACGCTCAAAAGTGATCTGACATTGTTTCTTTTCCCCTGCACGTCATTGTCAAAGGGTAGATGTGTATTACTTTTGTGATGCATGTCTTAGACTTGTGATAAAATGTCATATTTCTTTCTTCTAGAAACTTTGTGTAACTGACCCTTATTGCACTCTCCTTAAGTAGTTATGTAACACAGCAAAACTGTCATTTGGCAGAAACTTTATTTTATCTTAGATTCTGCTTCTGATTTATGTACAGCAACAGAATCAAAGCAATTAAGAGAAATCAGTGTTCAATGATCAGCTCAATCAAAATATTCAAAAACTTCACTTTCCTGGTGTTTTTTGATATTTTGTTTTATAGATATTTATCCATCTTTCTTCCTACATTTATTTCTTAGCTGGTAACACACCAGCTTAGTAAAAGAGTTCTGTTTTGAATTTATTTTCACCATTATGAGCAATTACATTTTCATTTAAGTATAGCTCTTTTGCATGTGAAAGAAAGTTGACACATCAATAATACATGTAACTGAATTCTGACATTTTAATTCTATAGAGATATGAAAAGAGGTTTTTAACATTGCTGTTCCTGATCAAATACTTAAGCCGAAAAATCATAGGTAAGTAACCACTCTGGAAACCACAGACGTTTTGAGGAATTAAGCCTTTAAAGTTGATTTGCACAACAAAGCTTGAAAGATACATTAAAAATCAAAACAAAACAAAACAAAACAACTCAAATTCTTTACATTTACAAAAAGACAAATACATCTTGGATAAAAAGAGAAATGGTTTGTCATACAATATTTCTCTCTATGATTTGGCTGTAAGGACCTATGTCCAGACATAATCTTAATCTTGTAGTCCAAGTCAATAGAAAAAATCTTGAATTTGATTCTCCACGTCAGATCAGGGGTGTAAAGCAATTTCTATTATCTGTCCTAAATACAAACAGGCACTGGCTTGAGGAGTGTATGTTTTGTATTTACACACTCCCTGGGTGACAAGGATGCTCAAGGTACCACGGGTACTGTCTTTTTCCTTCAGCCTTTTTCCTTTGATCTCTACTGGTTTATCAAATTTCTCCTGGATTATACATTTTCCTCAGTCTTGTCCCCATAATCAAACACAATATCATCTTATTAAAGATTTTGGGTTTGCCCCTTTTATTTTTTTTTTAATTCTTAAGTTTACCTCCTCTCTCCTTTTCAAACACTTTCCCTCCCATTTATTTTTCATCTGTGTGTACATTTCTGAGTTTATTAATTTTCTCATATCCTCTTGAGCTGCTGACTATAGATCCCAGCTTTCAGTAAGATAGGTTGCTGAGTTATTATGATTGTATTCTGGCAAATGCATCAGGTCACACAAAAATAATTGTAGATTTTAATTTTACAACAGCATTCCAAGAAGTCTCTAAGCATTATCAAAAGATAAATTGAAGTATACCTTAAGATGAAAAGAAAGTTATTTAATTTCCAAAATGGTCAAGATATTGAAAATACCTGAAAAACAGTAATAAGGAAGAACAATAATTTTAATTGCTATAAATCTTGAAGAACTTGGCCACTTGGTCTACTAATGGTAGAGAATTGCCCATTAAAATTGTTTCTTCAACTGCAAAATAAAAAGGAGCTTTTGTTCATGTCCGTTTGTTACAATGATTCTGTCTAGATAATTACAGGTTCTGTTTTTAAACTTATGATATCCTTTGCACACATAAATGCTCATAGTCTCTCTTCTACTTCTCTCTTGGCATATATATTTTTCAGGAAAATATTCTTTTTTGGTTTTCATGTACCTATGTATATCAGTCAGTAGTTAAACAATTTTTTTTGTCTGTGTGATTTTCTTTTTTGTTTAGTTTTTTTTTTAAAAAAGCATAATTTGAAAATTTACTGCTCCTGCCCACCCCAGCTCTGTTACCATTTTCTCCTCTCCTCACTGATGTTTTCTATTCTATTTCTAAACAATTTCTCCTCCTCTGCAATTCCTATTTGCTCTTCCATTTTTCCACTCTGCTACATCCTCAGTTCAGTCAAGATTTTTTACAGATCCCTTGAATCATAACCCTCAGAACAGATAGATGGGGACAAATCATTGAATTATGAAACTAGACTTGCTTAGGCTGATAACTCTGTACTCTCTCTGACCTTAGTTTTTAAAATGGAGAATTCCTTCAATGTCTTATTCTGAAAAACAAACTCTCTATAAAAGATCATCTTGAACTGACTGCAGGATCAAGAGTCCTAGAAGATGTGGGCTGAGAAAAAACCTGGCTGAATTACATCTCCAAATTTCAGTTTTAAAAAGAGAATATAAAAATATTTGTTGCTACTTCCATAAAGTTTCAGAGGCACCCTCTTTCAGTCACTTAAGTTACTTGATATTTTTTGTAAAATCTGGTGAATTAGAATACTATTTATAGGTTGCTGTGTAATATAACTGAAACAAGTAATTTTCTGACCTATCAAAAAATTTATCAGTTAAATAATGTAATGAAAAGTAAGTTAAAGAATGATGACTGCAGTTTCCCTGCAGCCATTTTGTTGTATAGCCTTGCTTATTCTATTCCAGTGTAACTCAAGCTGTAATAAATCACAGCATCTTCCACTGACAGTTTCAAATGAACATGTTTATTGGGACAGACAAGTACATCACTAAGAGTGTTACTTACTTCAGGTGCTGACATACAGTACCAGCTGTTGGATTTAAACACTGACTCCGTCACTGCAACTGAAAACTATGGGAGTGTTTGAAACCATACACCAATATGAGGAAAACAGGGGCATCATGGCATGACATAAGTAATGTAGATTTTTTTTCTAACAGCACAAAAGCTATGAACTTTGAGAGAAAATTCCCCAACAAAACCAGGCAATACTTTCAGTGGAAAAATAAAACCACAAAACATTTATATTAAATACTGCAATTCTGCTTTTTAAGAAAGTTTAAAGAAAGTTTTACTTTGTAAAATTAGTGACTGAACTCTAGAGGCATGCTGCATTTCATTCATTTCTGCATCTATATAACCAAATCACCTCTGATCTCTGTTTTTAACCTTTGAGTAGTAAAGGCTTTTGTGTAAGTAGTGTAGAATGGAAACACATCCAGCACTGCTGTGAGCTCTTCCTCTGCCATGGGACACGAGGACCCACATCATATAGGGAATCAAACTGAAGCAAAGGGTGTTTTCATTGCCACTAGGATTTAAAAAAAAAAATAAAAAAAATTCTGACCACCTCAGCCCCTAAGAAATTAAAGAACAAAAAGAAACCCTAGAAACCATACCAGAGCATAGATGGGTAATGGTAACACAGGATGAAGTGTACTTTGAGGTGGCACACTTCAGGAAGACAGGATACCCATTGATGTTGTGGGGTCTCCAGTGTCAAGGATAGTTGGGGTTTTATGAAATAGGAATATTTGGAATGAAAAAAAAAATATATCAGGAGGGTATTAATAGCCTTGTGGGAGGAAAACACCAGTTCTACAGGAAGGAAAGGAGGTGACAGGTATCCCATAAAGAAGAGGACTGTTCAGTAGTCTCATCCATATCCCTTGTCCTTCAAGATTAAGAGCTGTTGTATTGTGCTAAGACCAAGTGAAAAACAATGACCAGAGCAACCAGATATAAAGACTCATAAAGAGAGTCTTTATGTCCTGATAATGAGAAGATATTTGTGGTTATTTCAGCACCAGAAAAGGAAGAACAAGATGGTTGAAATTCCTCTTCTGAGTGAGGGAATTCTATCTGACAACCAGTTCAGGAAGCATAAAGCATAACTGGAACCAAGTCAAAGATTTTAAAGATATATTGTCAATACTAATGCTGCCTTTTGGCCAGGCTTTATTTCATCTTCACTATAAGCTGCTTTACTAATTACTCTGGCCAGTCATTTATCTTCCTCATAGGAGACTGACGTGATGGCAGTCACCTACCAGTGCAAGCCAAGGAGACGATTATAAAGAGGAGTAGAAAGTGTTATTAGACCTTCAGCTCCAGAATACAAGATTTGGCAGAGACCTAAAAACACTGCAAGATTAATCTGCAGGTCTGTAAGTGGTTGAAAAACTAAAACCTTAAATTTCAGTTAAAATTTCAGTTTCTTTTTGTACATGACATTACATGAAGCGACATCTATGGCGAGACATGAAGTTCCAAGCAAAAAAGCCAACTCCCTATAACTCCCAAACCAACTCCCAAACCAAAAATCCTTACAGTGTTGTTCTGTTGTGATGGGTCAACCCTTTCTGGCTGTCAAGTGCCCACCAAAATTCTGTGTCATCTGCCACCTCAGCAGGAATGGGAGAGGAGATATGATGAATCCACCTTGTGGGCTGTGGCAGGGACAGGCTGATGGTTCACCCATTACTACAATCATTATCATGGACAAAACAGATTCATCTTGGGAAAATTATTTTAGCATACAGTCCTTCATGATGTTCTGCAAGTTCTTCACTTCTCCAGCACGGGTCCTTTCCACAGAGCCCAGTCCTCCAGGAGGAATCTGCTCCAGTTTGGGTCTTCCATGAGCACACAGGTCCCCTACAAACCCTGCTCCAGCTTGGGCTCCTCTCTAGAGGCCACAGCTCCTGCCAGGAGCTGGCTCCAGGTAGTTCTCTGTGCCATTCAGGGCATATCCCTGTCCTCCATATATACAAACTCTCGTGTAGTACTTTCTGGTACTCAGAATCAGATGTAAAATTATAGTTCACTTATGATGTCTTTAGTTTCTAAAATGAAACAGGTGAAAATAATTTGCATGGAAGCAATGGCACAATTATGTTTGTTATTCCAGGGCAAAGGACACACCACATCAGCAGAGTAAGGACAGCAACTTTCACTAATACAGAACCTAATTTGAAGGGGGTGGGGGGTGACCAATCTACAAATGTATTTTATATACATGAGAGTATTATTTATACCTATTAAGTCGTACTACAGGAGAACTGGCAGATCTTGAAAGTGAGAGTTTTAAAAGGACAGCAATCAGACTAGTGTAATTCAAAAGAAAGACAGTTAATACAATAAACTACCAGTCTAATCAGGCATGCATCCATGTTAAGGGGAAAAAACACAGAAAAGTTGCCAACTGACAAAAATGCTGTTGCCAAAGGGTGTGTATGATGGAGTGACAGAAGAATGAACATTAAAATAATCAGAAGGCTAGCTATAAAATAAGATATAAAAAGTTTTTTTAAACACAATAGAAAATGAAATCAAAAGGAAGCAAAATTCTCTTATTTAATAGGAAAGGAGAACAAAAAGATTACGCACAACAGACTAAACTCAATACTTTCTTTGATTTTTTTATTATAAAAGAAAGAAAGAAAAAGGTAGTTTTGACCAGATACTTCACAAAATTAGTTTTATCACAAGGATAAATATGTCAGGGAGAATTTGAAAAAAGTAGGGTGAAGAATATTTTGATAAATGAGTTGAATATAAACTTATATTTAAATGTTTTAAAAAAATCTATCCAAAGAGATTTATAAAACTTCAGTGATTTTCTTCAAGAGATCACAGAAGACAGAAGAGTTGAAAAAGGGGAAAAATATTAAATTCTGTATCAGCTATTAAGAAGTGAGTGGGAAAGAATGCAAAAGAATTACAGGTCACGGTACCTACCTTTAGGAATTAAGACAGAAAGAATTATCAATCTATTCATGCTGAAAGAGAATAAAATGAAAAAGGCAGACAGTGTAGTTTCGTTGAAGTTCAGATAGTGCCAAAGCAATCTTATTTTCTCCAAGATGGAACACGTATCCGGTTAAAACTGAATATGTAACTGACTTAAATAAGGTTTTTCCTACTGTCCAAAGGTAGTATTCTCAAAAGAAAACCAAGGAACACGAATCCAAATAAAACCACTGATGAGCACTCATTGCTTTCTAAACTACAGGTCAAGTACTTAATAATGATTCCTTCATTGTGATAGGGTATTTCATCAACAGAACACCTGGAATAAAAGGAGAGCTTGACAATTGGTGTCAATGACATAAAATGTAATATCATGGGGAAAAAAAACAACACATGGTGGAATAGCAAAAAGTCTCAATGGGGGAAAATAAGCCTGAATGGTTAAAGAAGAATTCATATGAAAAGACAAACTAGAAAAGATGAAAGGAAAAATTACTCCAGATATGTGAATAATGCACACTCTACTTAGATAATGGAAGAGGTCAACATTGTGCTGTGAAGTCGACTAAATCTGTCAGTTTGATGCCTAATCCAATAGATTGTGAAGACTGTGCTTTTCAGATGTTTAGTCTCTATATACCTAATTGCTTAAATTTGGTGAGGGAACACTGTAGCACAAGTTTCGTACGCAGCCTGTTAACGGAGCTCCTGCTGACATTAAATATTCTGTTCTTCGTCTCTGCAATCAATTTCTTACATCTCTCTTGGTTTCATCTGGAAGCAGACTGCTTAAAAGTAAAGTGATATAAAGTGTTTCCCAGCAACTACTTCATCACTTCCAGTGACCTTCAAATTACATTTAACATTTGTCTTGGACAAAACTATAAGGCTGCTCAGTGTTGTGGACAGGAAGATTCATCTGGTACTGTTAACCTGATCAATAGTGAAATAAAAAGTCAACTGAGCTTACATTTTTACAACCCCAAGAGAAAGTTAAAAAACACATTAGTTGCTTTAACAAAATGATAGCAGACAGAGAATCAGTATCCAAGGTTATAAATGATGGTAGCTCTGTAAGCCCTGTACATTATATATAGTCATAAACTACTCACACTGAATTAGTAAAAGGACAATTGCACTTTTGTTTCATTTTTCCTGCAGTTTGTACCTGAAAGAAAAAAAAAAAAAGAAAAAAGAGTCAGTAGGGGTTGCAAGCACACAAATTATATTGAATTTCAGATAAAGAAAAGATGCCATGTGGTGGGGAAATTGATTCCATGAGCTTTAATTATCAAAACTATGGGTCCATTAGTAAGTTGTTTGGTGCAACAGAAGTAGATCAGTAGACTGAAACAGATGGTCCTAAAGCTTCTGAGCTTTATTTTGCTTCTTCCTTATGCCTATACCAGAAAAGAAAAGAAAAAGTCTTTGCACAGAGACTGCTTTTCCCATGGTCAGCTATGGGTGTTCTCAGCACAAGAGATTAATAATATCCTTTCAGGACACAAGGACTGCTTTGTCCTCAATGCTGTTTTTGACCTCCCCTAAATATTAGTATGTGCCTTTCACTGCTGCCTCCACCGAACCTCCAAAAACCTCGCAAACCTAAACTTGCTGGAGAGAATATAGTGGACAATTGTTGCAGTGTGAAGTCTGGAAGAAATGTTGCAAGGAATGTGCTGGCAAGAGAAGGTGTTATTTACCGCTTCAGTGGATAGCAGAAGATAAATGGGGAAAGAGACTGTAAGTGATTGCTGCTGCTTAGTGGGACAGCCTTCACAAGGGCTGGGGAAGCAGCAGGAAGAGCTGGCTGTGTAGTTTCTAGTGACAAGGGGCTTGCTTTATGTCTAAGAAATCCTTCTCATTTCCTTCAAACTATATTTTAAATTCTGTTCCGTCCACCCAACTTGCCTCCTTGACAGCTTTTCACAGAAATTATCAGACAATCCTGTGCCAGATATTTGAAGCCATTGAGGGCTTCAACACCCAGCCATGAGCCACCAGCACCCAAAGACTGTATTCCTTTTCCAGACAGAAAATAGAACCAGAACTCATCAGCCTCAGATGCCACCTCTGTCCTTCTCCTGGAGTAACCTGGAAATCAGTGTGGGCCTACTGCCACAGAGAGCAAAGGAAATGTGTCTTTGCAGCCTTTCTCCCCTGCACAGACTGAAGGCAGACTGACCACAGCCCTCAGGATCAGGATGGGGCATCCAGACCCTATAGCACGGTGCTCCTGCCCCATCTGTTTGCTACCAAACCTCAGGGGACACAGGTAGCAATGGGTCAGGCAGAGGAGGAGCATCTGAATAGGAGGAACATCTGCAGCTAAAGGGGAACAGGCTCCAGTACCAAAAGCTTGTTTCCTAAGAAGGCAAATCTGATCCATTATCTGCACAAATGCTGGCTTTTAGGATCTAGACCTTCACAGACTCACATGATGTTAATTACAGAAATTCTAGCAAGATTATCTGGCCTTTTAAGGACTAAAAGAAATAAATAGTAGACATCATATTATACATCATACAGAAAAAAACAAAACAAAACAAAACATTTTTAGGGCTAAGGATGTTTCATTAACCCAGTTAACATTTTCACACTCTAACAGTCAAAGTAATCTAATGAAGGAAAATATTTCAGTTTAAATTGTCACATAAAAACTTCTTAGTATCTGTTTTACTGATAGAACCCATTTTATCTGTTGTTACAATTGTTTTTCCACTCTGATTTTAGCCCATCTGTGTAACACTAATAAGCAGAATAAGACATTTATGTGTGCCTGGAGGAAGAACCTAAATACTTGATTTGTATTGGTCCTTGGCCTGGGCATAATATTTCCACGGATACCAAAATGGAAACTAAGTTGACATTGGAAATAACATGGTGGTGCTTTTGTGAATTCATAATATTTTGTATTCAAAGAAATAATTTTGAGCTATTACACTGGGTTCAGCTGGGATGAAGTTAATTTTCCTCATAGTAAGCCAGATGTTTTGACTATTTATGGGCTGTGCTTGCAGTGTCAATACTTTTTCTTTCCCCACTCTGCTCCCCAAAGCAAATTGACAGAGGGTAGGCAAGTAGTTGTGAGGGCACACGGCTGGGACAGCTGATCCCAGCCAACCAAGGAGATAATCCCTACCAGTCATGTCACGCTCAGCAGTAAAAGCCTAGGGAAAGGATATTTGAGTTTATGGCATTTGCCTTGCCAAACAGCCACTAATGTTAATGGATCCCTGCTTTCCAGGAAGCTGCTGAAGACCTCCTACCAATGGCAAGTAGTGAATAAACTCCTCATCTTGCTTTGCTTGCACACTGCTTTGCCTGTCAAACCATCTTTATCTCAAATCATGAGTTTTCTCCTTCTGCTTTTCTGATTTTCTCCTTCATCCCACTGAGAGGGCAGCGAGCAAAGGACAATGTGGGTGCTTACCTGCTAACTGAGGTCAACCCATAGTTACCATCTTGTGTCCTAAGTAAATAATCATAATAATTATATGTATCTAGAGCAGAAGACTGTACCCTGTTTCATAAACATGTTGAAATTAGAGGACTTCAAACAGTTTCGTGCAGTTTTGAAGAGCTTTTCAAATGTGAAGTTAAGCAGAAATCAGATGATGTACTTTTTCTCCAAAGACCACGAAGAAGTTTTTCTGGAGATCATAAAATCATGGAATGGTTTGGCCTGGAAAAGACCTTAAAGATCAGCTAGTTCCAGCCTCCTGCTGTGGACAGGGACACCACTATGTTCTGAAAGGAAGGATGGAGTGCAATCAAGTCTCTTCCACCATAGCCCTACAAACAGGGGAGATGTCACCTGGTATTAATTATATGTGAGCAGATAATTGCTGTCAGTATCAACCAGGATAATTTTTCTGATACAAACCAGAGAAGATACTGCAACGTAGTTAAATCTGCTCAGAGCAGCTCAAATCACTCTGAAAGGAATAGGTGTGACTCACAGGTGTGAACTTTTCATACCTGTAAGGTGCTACAAAAATGAATTTTTTGAGACCCTTCTCTCTGTCCTCTAACCTGATGGCCTGGTGTGTCTGTGGGGATGAATAAAAGAGATTTTTCTCTAGATGTTTATCTTCATTTCATTAATCTGAAATGTTTTTAGGGAAGACTTTTGAGTAATTTGGAACAATTTGTTAGCCTAGAAGTGCTATTTAATCACAGGCAAACTGGATGTTAAAAGCCAGACTAGTAATTTTAAGTTTTCCATCCTGATTGTCATGTCTAATACAAAGCACTATTAGCAGTTTCAAAAGTACTAAGTTATCATTAAAGCTCTGAGTGGCTGTGACTGTTACAAAGGTTTTTGGTTGTTTGTTTGTTTGTTTTTGGGAAGAAAAACATATGATAGGACTTCAGCATCACACAGTGACAATATAATATGGCATTCCTATAGGAAAGAAGAATTTATGCTGTCCTGGTATATAACTACAAGTGTGCACAACATAAATTTGTAAATAATCAAAGGAAAAATCACATAAAGATTAACCATTAGTAGCTGTTAAACTGCAAAATGCTATTAAACTAGATAATCTGATTAATCAAGCAAACAAAAAAAATACAATAAAAATTCTGTAAAAATCCTGATGACATTACCTACATTTTCCCTGAGTTTTTTCAGTCATAAATTATGTTGACTGGTTCCATAGTCATTATAACATGACACTTGTTCTTTTTGTGAACCCTGGGGTAACATGGTTTATTACATTTAGATATCTGTGAATTAGTTTTGGGTTTGTTTTTGGTTAGGTTTTTGTTGGTGTTTTTTTTTTTTTTTTTTTTTTGTTTTTTGTTTTTAAATACAGGAAATAAAGGAGATGTTTTGCCTTGTCTTTCCCTGAATAAAATTTTCTTTACAAGCAAAAACAATTGCCACAATTGCATTTTCTCCTACCCATTGGTGGAAGGGAAAAAAAAAAACTCTTAAACCTTCCTAAGCATTTTTTCCTCAACATTTTGACAAATAAGGAAAGGAATACAGGATTCTGCGTATGCCTTTGGATTTTAATACTTCAGTAAGAGTTTGCCATTAAAGATAGGACAAAAAAATTTGGAGCTGCTTATGAGTTTTATTGAATTAATTAGCTTTGGAGGATGATCAAGCATCATAAGTTATTTCTTCTCATTAAACTGGCAAAAGGATTCTGGATGGTATCATGCCCATCCAACCCAGACCACTCTATGATTTTATGGAACAGCAAACAGTGGAAAAGAAGCTGATTCTTAGCTCTCAGCATGGAACACTTTTTCCCTTTTTTCTATGTGTGCTTAACTGAATAGCTGAGTTGAAATGTGTAAAGTTTTTGGCTCTTGGCCTAATACTGAACATTGCAGAGCACAGCTAGCAGTGAAATTAGAATTCACTTTGAACCCCTTTTTGTTCTAGTCCAACTGACTGTCTCCATTTTATGGTTTATGTTTTGTTTTGGTGCTCATGGAAAGAAAGCCTTCTTTCCTACACTATTTTCATAAATATATAGATTGGCTAAGCTGGTAATTTTCTGATTGACCAGAACAAAGCTGAATATTTTGCATATTGTCCTCCCATTGTCTCTACAACAAGCTGTGGTCCTACTTTATTACAAACTTTGGCATCACAAAGCACCTCTTTCAGAAACTCTGCAAAAGCATCCCAGGAGTGATTCCATTATTTTCATAAGTTACCAGTTATATGCTCAACAAATGATTCTTCAGTAGAATTTCATTAAACAGTTTAAGATTGAATATCAGTTTTGCCTAGTTAAAACAAAGCTTTGGATAAAGACACTTCATTATGAGTTCACCATCAAATCAGACAGCTGAACAAATACACATTTCTTATTATGATCCTAGATATCTCTGAACTTTAAGCTATGCATAAATATGTCTTCAAAATACATATTTCAGGTTTCATCCTCAAAAAAAAAGTATTTAAAAAAGCCCAAGTTAGACTTCCTTGGTCTTCAGTGCTTACAACTTCAGTCTCTTACAAAATGCCCTAAATATGCTCTGGGTAATGTAATTTGAGTCCTGGTTTAAAAAAACAATACTGTATTTTTTACCATATTTTCACAATTAATTTAATAGTTGGAAATGAATTGCTGATACAGCTTTATATATTTTGTTTCATTTACATGTTTGAATATCCTAATATGATTTAGCATAGCTTTCATTTTGAGCCGTTATATTTGAAAATCTGGTTTATGATTACATACCTTAATTTGTCACACCTTTGCTGAATTTCCCACATTCATCTAAGTAGGAAAACATCTGTATTTTTTTGTTCATAATAAAGCTGAGATTTTTTTTTAGAGTTTTTCTCCATCTCTTTTTTTTTATCTTCCTTTTTTTTTTCACCTGCTTTGATCCTTTACACGATATTTCTCAAGAGATGTGTAGTAATAGCATATGTTTTTAGGATACATAAATGGTCATCACTTTAACTTTCTGTCTTAGTTCTTCTCTCAAAATAAAAGTTTTCTTTTCAGTCCACACTGCACCTCCATAAAACTATAATGAACAACCTATTGTGAGCAATCTTGTATCACATTCACTTTTTGTCAGGGCCATTTACACAGCTGAGGTAATGCATCAAAGGAAAAGTGCTTCAGAGATTATATATGTGGATGCCAATTCTGGGTTTATTGCATGTTAGATGATGACCCAGTGTTTAAAATTCACAGAACTATTACATCTTATCCCTCCCTATCCCTTCAGAAAGAAAGGGAAGCTCGGGAAAAAAAAAAAATCAAAATATTTTTAGTACTCTGAGAGAAGGAAATTGCTTGCAGCTTCCCTTGAATGTGGAAAAATTGTTCTCTGTCTGCATCTGTTCATAAATAATGAAGTAATAGCTAATTTGAAGAGAATTTTTTACAACTTTCCTTCAAGGAACTGAAGGTAGGAACTTTTGTAGACTCACCATTACAACATTTCACTTTCACGAATGCATATGATTTTAAACATCCAGCTTTTAAAAGCTGGTGAGAATTTATGACCTATCTGCTCAGCTGCCATGAATAACTAAATAGTTGCTGTTAGGCCTGTTCAGCTCTTAGGTAGAATTCATTAAAATACTTTTATGGCTATTTAAATTGAATGTTTTGCCTCAGCTGTGGTAAGCTAACTGTACATATATAGCTTTGGTAGTTCTGTCACCAGGAAATAGCTTTGGGCTGCTGCATCTTGATTGTTTTACATTATGTTCCCATATTCTTATATTACTGCTGCTCTATTTTTTTTTTTTTCCTGTCCTTTTTTTCATATCCAATAAAAGTATTGCTTTCCAATTATTTCTAGTTCTAAGACATAATATGTCACCAAAACAATGAGACAAGTATATTGATGTCTTTTACCTGTGCCATAAATTTTTGTAATTGGTAAGAGTCACATTAAGCAACAGCAGTATAAGTCATGGTCAAATCTATCTGATAAATAAAGTAGGTTCACTTCTAACTGCTGTAATAGTAAATTGACTGGTCTAAATAGGCATTTAAAAAAATGTATAAACAGTGCATAAAAATTACATTCTTAAGAAGCTGAAATAGACATTTCACCTCACTTCTATGCAGCATTATAATTTTCCATCACACTTAGATTAAAGCCAGAGTGGTGATCCTGGCATTTCCTTGCACTGAACTGCAAGTTTCTGCTATCCATCTGTGGTAGCTGTGGTATTTCTAGGGATGATTTGATGCAGTTTTTTGTTCTTGTTTTGTTTTTGTTGGTTGGTTGGGTTTTGTTTGTTCCTTTTTCAGGTGGATTAGGAAACTCATCCAGCTAAAAATTACCCAGCTACCTGAGTGGCACAAATAAGCACTAGTGCTGGCACAAAGAAGAAAAGGAAAGCAGTAGAAATAGAGACATGATGTATGGGGTACAAAAATATTCCCTTTGGTGACATTCCACATTTAGGATTGCTGAACATGACTATGAAATCAGAGTCTTTCAATCAGCCTCCAATTGCTGTAGACACAACACCTTAAATTCTATATACATTTTTTTCAACAACAGGAATAACGTGCTATTCCATGGTCTGTCAAACACCTAGGGATGAACCTCAGGGTTTCTTTCACACATTATTCTATCATTCCTAATCTTTTCATAATCAGCAGTTATTTAGCAAAGCAGTTTTTAGAGCCCGTCAGTCCACTGCTGTGAAATCCAAAACCTAATGGGGCCTCCTAATTGCAGTCTGTTAGCTTCTCTCCAGTAAAGGGGTGCAAAAGTGGAATAGGAATCTATTTCTCCTTTTCAATTTTTACATGGAGCTGGCAACAGTTAACAGGATGTAAAATGTTCTCCCTTCCTCACTGCAGTGAGCAATTGCCTCAAATAAAAAACAAGTTGTCACTGTGTTCAAATAAGTGTTATTTCTGTTTTTCAGCAAGTGAAGAACATAAGGCTGGCAGCACGAGTAAATGAAAGAGTCAGTTTTCCCTGGGACTTGCCTCCCTTCAGTTCCTGTCAGCCAAAACCCAGTTATTTGCAGAGGAAGGAAAAGAGCACAAGCATAAACAGGCCCTGAGGTAAACAGGGCTTTGGCAGAAATAAGAACTTTCCAAAGCCATTCAGGAAGCCTTAAGGAAGTGTGTTCATGCTGAATTAATTATGTTTTTATTGCTTATGAAAAGACTGTGGAAAGACACATTGTCCTCACTGTAAGAAAGGAGAAGTTGATAATTTGCATTCATCTAGCTGAATAACACAGCTGAAAGGAGGGAATGCAGGAATCTGTCACTGTCATCCTTGTACAGCATTCCTTACTTTTGGTATATCCTAGTTAATAAGTGAAAGCATTCTAACACGTGAGAGCAGGCAGAGAAAGCAAACCACATCCTGGGCTGCATCCAAAGCCCCGTGGGCAGCAGGGCAGGGAGGGGATTCTGCCCCTCTGCCCCGCTCTGCTCAGACCCCACCTGCAGGGCTGCATCCAGCTCTGGGCTCCCAGCACAGCAAGGACAGGGACCTGCTGGAGCCAGCCCACAGGAGGCACCAAGGGCATCAGAGGGATGGAGCAGCTCTGCTGTGGGGAAAGGCTCAGAGAATAGGGATTGTTCAGCCTGGAGAAGTTTAAGGGTTTTTCCTCACTTTGCAAGACATTGTATTTGAGTACAAGTCTTACTCGATCATTCCTAGCTGGTGCAGACCTCCCTATTGTAAAAATAAGGTGAGAGATATTTACAGATTAAAGAAGACCCGTGAAATTACAGCAGATCATATAGTGGTTATATTTTAGAGAAACTGAATCTAACACGGAGTCAAAAAAGAGATTTGAACTGCTTTTTGACAATATATGAAAAATAGCTTAGAAATTTAATAAAATCACATAAAAGAAAGAAGCCTCACTTATCTCACAAATATTTAAAACACGTTAGAGCATATGATTTCCAGAAGATAGTGTGCAAAATGTCACTAAATGATTAGTACTTGAATGTTTCATTATTTTTAAAATCCCTTCAACCTTTTTTGTGCTTTTCAGCACTCCTCTGAACATTTTACTATTGCTATCTTCCAGTGCTCAGGTGTCTAGAACTTTATTTAATATCCCATGTGTGTTTGTGCTAATGACAAAGAGAAATAGACTGTTAGGGATTATTTTTTTTCCCCTGCTTGTCATGATCTACACAGACTAGAGTTGTTCTGGGGTTTTATAAGCTATACCACATTGTAAAAAGGCCCAATTTGTGCCCTGATGTCTTCCTTCAATTTGATTTAACTGTATTTCTTTTAGTATTTTATGACTTTCTGTGTTTTCTGTCTCTATTCCCAGACGGGTTTTATGCACTTTTTTACACTGCTTGCAGATTATTCAGCGTAGAGTCCAACAATTTTACAGTTGCTTGAAAGCATTAGTAACATTATTTTCAATGCCAGATTGCTGAAACAAACAAACAAAAAAGGCAAAAGAAAATGCCACTTCTTCCATACTTCCTGGGTTCTTTTTTTTCCCTTTCTGCATGATATCATTTACCATCATCTCTTTTTTTGGTAGAATAGAACTTTCCCTCCATGCAGGCAAGGATTAGTATATATTTGCTCCATTCTACAGTGCCTCCCATCCCTCCTTAGTGTATAACAGCTACTCATTTGCCCAAGGACTTTTCTCACATATTAAGGCCCTCTTTGCCACGAGTATCCTGTGTGTGTGATATGTGCTTTCTGCCTAAAACGGTCCTGAATCCTTAGGAATCTGCATAATTCTTTGGAAAGGGATTGCTGGCTGGCACCCTTGCCAGGCTAGTTCCTTGCCTAAACACATCAAGATAAAGTTCCTGCATTTTCCTATTAGTGGCATGTCTCTTATTTAGATTCACAAAAAGCTGCATGTGCTATCTCAACTTGCAGAAGCAGAATTAAAATTCTGCCCAAAAGGGAATGAAATGATCTCCTGGAAGGAAGAGGAAGGTAGAGCATAAACAGGCAGATAAGTCTCAGGAGCTTCTGGGAGAGAGTGACTCTAAAAACCATTATTGCAGCCAGACATAAACGTGCTGAGGGGCAACTGATAGTGTCAGGGGCATCAACTATAGATAAAGAAATAGGTACAAGGAACTAGAAACTCTGATGCCTTTTCTGACAGAAAGGAACAAAAAAAAAGATCAAATACAACGTTATGTTTCTTTACTGAATTTGTTAAAACAAATATATGTTCCACCACTTGCCTTTCTTAAACTTTGCGGGTTTTCTAAAAGTGATTCTTCAAAGGCAAACTCTTTGAAAATCCTTATTTTTAGAATCTTGGGAAATTCTAATGGTATTTCTATACAGCAAGTTCTATATCATGTATAGATCACATTAATATTTCCTAATTATTACAATTTAGACTTTGTTACTGTAATTTTATTTAAATACAGTAATCTCTATAAATATGTATTCACCCCTAGTGTAAGACAACATTTCCATAATTTGTGCTCTTTTTAATCCTCTGGTTTTTCTTGGTCACCTAAAGAATATAAGATAGCATAAAGTGTAGCATAAAACCACTTCATAGAAATAAAACAAAACAAAACAAAACAACAATGGCTATATCCTGAGCACTTTAATGCATATGTAATAATTGTTGTAGGCTTATTATATGATGTGGCTTGTAAAAGGCTCTGCAAAATCATCCTAGCTGTGTCCAAACAGATTTAAACCAAGAACCAAACTCTGCAAATGTTGACTTATTTCTGAATAAATTAACCAGTTTAAAAAATAGAATCAAATTTTAAGCTACATAGCTAATGACACCATATCTGAAAGTCCTATACTAAGTGGCTGAAGACCAGAGAAAAATATCATCCTATATAATCTAATCTAATTTAGTTTATTGTTTTAATTAACAGGACCTCCACATTTTTAAAAACATATTTAAAAGACAATATGAGTGAATGAGAATTAAAGCATTAATTGTATTGAAGCAGATAGAAAAACCTCATATTTTTCTCATGAGCTGATACAGGATGATGAATAAAAGAATGTACTGCCAAGAAATATATTTTTAACTCTATTGCCAATCTTCCAGAACTCAAAGTTTAAAACTGTGCAGATTGATAAGCATACAGGCAGCTTTCTTCCTTAGGTGGGTAGTCTTAGAACACCAGAGAACATCCTACATCTGTGAAGAAATTAACAAAGTCCCTTCTTTCCTCTCCCTGGTTTTACTGCCAGCATGTGAGGAATTGAGACCTTTTCAAACGCGTTTCACAATGATTTTTTTAAAAAAGTAAAAATGACACACTTTTCATTAGAAAGTCCACCCTAAGCTAGCCTCTGAAATAGCATGGAAGCTACGCCCACCAGAGCCCCGGCTTTGCTGCCTTTGATGGATTGAGAGGAAAGAATGAGGATAAACTGCAGGATTGTGTGAGACTGAAGGAGACCATAACTTCTCCCTTCAGCAGAGTGCCATGGTGAGAGCACAGTGTGGGTTCTGCATCACTACTTAAACCCAGAGTCATAAGATTAAAAGACTAAACCAGAATAAACTGCCTGATTTGGTCTCAGGTGAATCTGAACTGCAATCTGGACTCTCTGGGTGAACCAGAGAGTGCACCTTTGGAATAAAGCTCTCGACCTTCAATAGCTACTGAACGTCAGCTCACATTGCAGAGCAGCCTCCTAGTGTGTCAACAGGATCCTTTTGGGAAGAAAACCAGAGGGGAGATGAACTTCAGGAGCTTGCTAAGTGCACTCATGTCACAGAGGTCTCCTGAAGTCAAAATTGCAAAACTTAGGACCTTGACAAAAGTGTTTCTAGAGGCCCAAGTACTAGAAAATATATACATATTGTTTTGTCCAAAGCTTGATATTTACTCTTACAAATGGGAAAGTTCATAAAAATCAATGTTTACAAGTGACTGGGCTCTTTTTGGAACATGAAAGTACTTTGGTATCACAGAAACATAGGACGTTTTATTTCTATAATTAAAAAAAAAGAGAAATAGTTATTTCTCTGCATATTTTTCCCCTTCTACAGGAAGAAACAATAAAATGTAATAAAGCAGTATTATTGGTCTGTTGGTTCAAATCCTAGAAAACCTATTTATTTGAAATATAACACTCTTAACATATGTTGAAAGGTATAATTGAGAATGAAATGTAAAGCCTGAAGATCGTGTTTTACAACTACTGTTTTAAACTGCTTCATTTATGCCCAAAAGCATCACAACTCAAGGCGACACAGAATTGACCCATTATAAACTTTTTCCTATTGCTGTCCCTATGCTCTGGGGAAAGAAAGATGTTTTGCTTAAGTCAGCTGTAGAACTGAAGAGTAAATTATTTTAACTATGTTAGTGTCTGGAAAAAGACACGAATTTCACATAATTGTCTTTTATTTCTACATAAAACATAATTTATAGGTGAAGATTAACAGAATTACATTTATTTAGCTTAAAGAGGTGACACCTAGGGAGAAACAAGATAACTCTACATAAATAGCTAAAGGGAAATAATAGGAGAGAAATAAAGAGCAAGTCACACTGAACATTAGTCATAAAACAAGGAGTAATGGGCTGAGTTAAAAGGATAAATTTACCTTGGTTGTTACAAGAACTCTCTGAGAGAAAGGACAACTGGAGCTGGACTACTCTTGTGAGATAGTTATTGCACAATCTTTGGAGGCATTAGAGGTAGATTAAAAAGCTACCTGTTAAAACATTTTGAGTTTTCAGAGACTGAACCGGATGACCAAGAACATCCTTTTGTGGATTGACCTTGTCTCAATGCCAGATGCCAGCCAAGCCATTTTGTTATTCCCTCTATTCAACAGGACAGGAAGAGGAAATACAAGAAAAACTCATGGACTCAGAGATCACTCACCCATTACCAGTACCACCAAAAGAGACTCAATTTGGGAAAATTAATTTAATTTATTGTTAATTCATATAATAGTAACATGATGAGGGATAGGAACAAATCTAAAAACACCCCTACAAATCTCTTCTTCCCAGGTTCAGCTTTGCCCTCAACTCCTCTATTTTCTCCCTCTGAGTGGCACAGGGGGACAGAGGATAGATGGTGTCAGTTCAAAAGTCTTGGTCTATGCTGCTCCTTCCTCCTCATACTCTTCCCCTGCTCTAGGGGGATGAGGTCCCAACCACAGGGAAGAGTCCTTAATGACCTTCTCCAGTGTGGACCCTTCCAACAGGCTGCAGTTCTTCAAAAACTACTTTGGCATGGGTTCTTTCCACGGGCTACAGTCCTTCAGGAATTGTGTCCTCAAGCAGGGATTCTCCAAGGATCCTACCAGAAATCCTGTTCCTCTGCATGGAACATTAAGATCCATGGGCTGCAGCTGCCTTCAGAATGTGCTCACCTTCTCCAGTGTGGAATCCTCCATGGACTTCAGGGGGAAAACCTGGTCTTCTTCAGGATCTGCAAGAGAATCACTGCTCCAGTTCCTGGAGCACTTCCTCCCCCTCCTTCTTCTGATCTGAATGTCTGCAGAGTTGTTTCTCTTGTATATTTTCACTGTCCTCCTTCAGATTCTGCTGTGCATTGTTTGTGGTTTTTTCTGTTCTCAAATATGTTATCATAGAGACACAACTAAAATCACAGGTTGGCTTAGCTGTGGCCAGCACTGAGTCCTTCTTGGAGCCACTAAAACTGGCTTTTTTGGCTATAGGGGCAGCTTCTGGTGTCTTCTCACAGAATCCACTCCTGCAGCCACCCTGCTACCAAAATCTTGCCACGTAAACCCAAAACACTACACTACCAGTACAGGGAGGGAAAAAAGTGCATGCTTAAAAATATCCAGCGCTATAGGAGCACAAACTCTCTCTGATAAAATCAAGCTGTTCTAATAAGGGGAAATAAAAATGCCACACAAAATGTAATAAATGCTCTGACACTTAATTTAATTTGTAATCTGTTCTAGCTATGATTAAAACTGCATTGACTGACTTCTAAGGTACTTGCATCCAATTCTTCTGCATTAAGCAAATTTTCCACTAAAGAAAAAAAGAATACAGACAAGCCACAGGTTCTGAATTCTCCCTGCTTGTCCCTCATGTTTGTGGGAGATAAAAAGTTCAATAAGAAGCATTAAGACAGCTCTGTATTCAGTAGAAAAAGTGAAGATTTGCCTCTGTATTCTTTCAGCACTTTTAGATTTTCTCTGGTGAATCAGCAAGACTTATTCCTGGATTTTTCTGGTACTAGGGATAAATATGAGTCTCCAGAAACCTGCAAGCTTGAACTGCTTCTCAACAAATAATACATAAATAAGTGAAATTTCCTAGGAGCAAACACATAAATTAACAAAACTTTCTAAGAGTGAGCACATAGCAACAGCATCTACCATTTTCTTAAGATGACAGTTTTGGTCTATGAAAGCAAAATGAAGCTTTAGACATGGAGGGAATAAAGTAAGGATCTAGTATCAAATATTAAAATTTGATTGACACCCCCTCAGTCAAGTCTGTGTAGAAGCCCCTGAGTAAGACATTAAGCACATGTCTGGATACAAGATATGGAGGCGCCAGGGAAAATTTTAAAAAGTCTGGTTTGCGTTTGGCTTTGTTGAGTTTACAGATGCTAAAGATGAAACTTCATGTTTGCAATGGATTAGTAAACTTTCTTCTCCAATTCAGTCAGTCCCACTTGCTCAGGGAAGTACAGATTACCCTGAAAAGCTGTGATTGACCTGTGCTGAGCCAGATTGACCATGATGACACATGTCCGTGAGATGATAAAAGGTCCATAAGAAGGGAACAAGACAAAATTCCAATGTTTTCAGTTTCATCACTAGAGTGGGATATGTGACAGGTTTACATGTGCTTCATCTACTTTGGCATCAGCTTTAGTGATGT
This sequence comes from Rhabdornis inornatus, assembly GCA_013397075.1. Classification (NCBI taxonomy): domain Eukaryota; kingdom Metazoa; phylum Chordata; class Aves; order Passeriformes; family Rhabdornithidae; genus Rhabdornis; species Rhabdornis inornatus. The sequence goes on from VWZS01009792.1 coordinate 1,902,270, forward strand.
AATATGTTCTGGGATAGGCCTCAGGACCCAGATTTACAAGCTTTACAAGATTTTTGGAATTAGGGTGATGCCACTTCACCCCAAGTTCTTGTATTTGTTCATTACAGCTTGTATCAGGTTTATGAAAGAAAAGTGTTGGGAAAGGTGTTTTAGCTTTTGTCGTTGTTTCTCACAATTTAAATCTGTTTTAATAGAAAATAAACTAAAATAACTTTCCCCAAGTTTAGTCTGGTTTTCCCATTGTGGCAATCAGTGAGTGATGTTCCTGTCTTTATCTCAACTCATGTGCTTTTCCATCTTATTTTCTCCACCTTTAAACACATGATAAGTGTAATTAACTGATGCTATGGTATAAAATAGGGCTAAAATGTATTCACTCAGATGAATTGCTTAACTTTTGTTGCTGCCACCAGTAAGCCATAGCAAAATTTGAATTTACCATGTTTCATATTCTGGTTTTGAAGAGATTTTATTCTCCTGTGTTTCCTTTCCATGTAGTGGTATCATTGTAGCATCAATGTTCTCTCCACCTTGTCCTCACATGCATCTAAAAATGCTGTTCACTTTACTCGACTAAAGCAAAGTGATTGAAAACAATTTTTTTCCTGAATTACTGTTTCACTTATTAACCAAAGCTCCAAGTTCTGTAATTCAGTAAGATCATAAATTTTCCACCATCAGCAATGACTGCTGGGTTCTCCACTCTGCAATGAATTATGTAAAACTTGTTAACAGATCACATTACTTTGTTATTATTGCTCTACTATTTGGCATTTTGGTGTGAGGATCGGAAACCTTATGGAATATGTTACTTCCCTGCTCTTTGTTCTGCTTTACATAACCTTTGTAAGTGGACTAATAACCTAAAATATAACTGTGTAAATAAAAATATTGGATCAATTAAACAGAAAGTTTACTTTTTAAAATTGATTGTTAAGTTATTCATAAGCTGTGCAGATGTCCTAGTTCCAAATTAGGCCTTAAACAAATTTCCTAATCATTAAAAAAAAAAAAAAGGAACACATTCACAACACAATGAGTTTGCATATTTTAATTGATACACTAAACCAAAAGGAAGGTCCAAAGAAGTAGAAATAATGCTAAAAGTTTACTCATTTTTCAGTTTAGCTTGAACTCTTGTCCTTGAATATTGCATTGGTATTGTATTTATAACAAATAGTTTTTGAGAACCATTTTATATATAGAAGTGTAGGATTTATTTTATCCACCGTCATTTACAGTTTTCTTATTTCTCAGGTGGCTTGACCAGTAGATCTTCTTCAAGGAAAAGGACCATCCTTGCCCTGGGATATAACAGAGACTGGCTAGACAAAAAGTTTCAAATAGTGTAGAGAGCTGGGGGCTGAAGCTAAGAGCAATTGACAGACCTGATAGGTGGAGAAGGAGCCTCCTGTGACCACAGAGGACAACTAGTCAGGGACTGCTGCAATTCAAACTCTCCAGTTTGGATAAAACTATGTTTGGAAAGTAAAATGCTTGCTCTTAGGGTGTGAAATAAGAGGCTTGCACAAGCAGTTTCCTGTCCTTAAGGGGTTTGGTGGGTTTGCTTATTCCCACATTAGTTATGTAATTATTTTTCCATAAATCCTGACTTTCCTGAGTGGAAAATCCTTCTGGTTGTCAGCAAAGAACATTGACCCACCCTGGGGCTGTTTCAAAAGGAAATGGAAAAAAGTATTTTATATATTTTGAAATAATTTATACTCCTAAAATTTATAAAAATTGACTGAAAATTTCAGCCCAGCAGCATAAACATTGTTGATACTAACTTATGCTTTTGGAGTCTCACCAGGACATTGCATGATCTCATTCCTTTCACAAAACAGACAGCAATTGCTTACACACAATCCTCTGCTCACAGCTTCGTTGTGTGTGTTGTTCCAGGAGATTTGCTGATGTGACGCTATCAACAGAGGTGATTGTATCCTGGTCAAAGCAGATGTTAAGTGTTTGGGGAGGAAGAAGCCAAGCAGTTTGTTGAGTTTTCTTGGTTTGAAAGACAGGTGTTTGCTAAGAAAGGCAAGAGCCTCTCTTTGAAATGGAAAATGTAAACTCCCTCCCTCTAAATTATTATAATTTTGAAATTAAGGGGCTTCAGAAAAAGATATGGGAATAGGAATAACAGTTTTTTACCAGGAAAAATTAAAATAGAAATACAATATTACAAAAAACTAACCCAAAACACTGACAGAGTCAGAGTACAGCCTGACACCCTGTTGGTCAGGGTGTTGGCAGCAGCCCCATTAAATGGTGGCTGTAGTTGTCCTGGAGGGACGGATGTAGTTCTATTGAAGCAGTGCTCCTATAGAAGGGTGTAGTTTTCCTCTGGAGGTCTGAAGTTATGTGAAAAGGTCTAGTTTTCCTCTGGAATCCAGTGGAAAAAGGCTGCCTTGGTGTTTTAAATCTCAGTTTTTATCTAGGTAGGAAAGGCTTGGCTCCTCCCCCTGGCTGGAGCATCTCCCAATGGGATGATGTAATTTTATCAGTCATACAGTGGGACTCAATGGTCCATTAACAGAAGATATCCTCCCTGGAGGAAGGATGGGTTGTAGAAAAGATAAAGATGACTGCCCCACCCGGTTTTTAACAGATGGCCCATTAGCACAGAATATCTCCCACAGATACAAGGATCACTGCCCCACCTGGTTTCAACAGATGGTGATAGAATACATACTTTTGGTCACATCCTGTACTGCAACCTAAGACATGGGTCTTTGAAGCTGCCGAAGGAGATGGTGAGTCGGTCACTTTGCAGAGTGAGAGGCATCCAACCAACCTGAGAGATGGCTGGCACAAAGGTCAGAGTGTTGGAAGTGAGTGCACTTTTGCTGGGCTCACAGCTGGGCTGTGGGACCTGTTTGTGTTCTGCACGCTGCATGGAAGTGTTTCGTGTTTCATCTTTTTTCTGCCAGAGTCAGGATTAAATGCTCGAGAGATGGTATTTCTTGTTTGGACTCAGATGTTTATGGATTCTTATCTATGTTACAGTGAGTTCTACAGCACTTTGAGCTAACAAGCTAAAAATGGTGATGTGTCTCTCTCTACAAGGCCTTTTAAACCTAAACTGTCCAATCAGAAACTAACAACTAAATGATTTTTGCTTTTAACCCAACAACCAAACACCCGTGTCCTGCAATGCGGAATTCTCTATCCAATTACAAAAGTACCACCTAGACCCATGAAGAAGAAGGTGAAGAAAGAAACCTCCACCCTAAAATCTCCATCTTGCCCTCTATATATTACTATATTCTGAAACCTGAAATTCTGAATTTTCCTTCATGTGACATTATACACTTCTATTCAAACTACACACCCGTGATCTTAGTTCTATCATTCAATTTTGGAAGCCTTTTCCACGGTCTCAGGTCAAAAGCAATGTTTTCTTGGGTGTCAGTGCCTGCACAGAAAGCCCCAAACCCTCTGTTTCAAGGCTTCCAGCAGGAGTGTTGTGTCATAGACCAGAAACCTTGCAATGGGAACTGCAGCTTCACTGCTCTGCACACCTTCTTTGGCCATTAATTTTGAAATTTTATGTCACTGAATGGTCCAGTTCTGTTCCTAAGACTCTCTGAATTCCCCTGTGACAGCTAAAAGTTCCAGGTAGGGCAGCATTTTTCCAGTACTTTGCTGTTAATATATTTTGCCAATTCTTTTTCTAAAAATGTCTAGTGTTTCACATAAGCCTCTGCAGACTTCAATAACCTCAGTGACATATTGCAGGTCCCCACCATCACATTCTTTACAAGTATTCTCAGAAGCCAAGTATTTGCTTACACACTCCATCTGCTCTGTATGATTTTTCTATGGTGCTTCTTAACACTTCAGCTGATTTCATTAGTATTCTCTGATATAATCATCAATTTTGGCACAGTGTTTTAATTCTTTCATTATATTTACTTGTTAGGTTTGTTTTTTTTTTTCTTTGATTTTCTTTTTCCCTTATCTTCTCATTGTTATCAATTCCTTTGACTCTGCTTCTCAGTTTGAGTCCTGGAGTACATTATGAATTCTGATGGAGGGACAAGAACAAGTTAGGGTTTTTTTGTTTTTGTTTGTTTGTTTGTCTTTTGCTTTGTTTTGTTTTTGTTTCTTTTTAATAAAGATATATCTACAGCCTTGTATTTGAAGCTGGAGATAAACTGAGAACTAATCTCAATTTTGAAAATAAAAAAAGTTTGTATATGTGGAGGCAAAAATATAGATTATAGCAGGCTAATTTCTGGTATGTACTCTTGTGGGTGTTAAAGTTCCGCATCATTGGTCATTTTATACTAGAACTTTGTTAAAAAAGTCCAACTTTACATCAGTTCATATAGTCTCACATTGGATAAATACTAGAACTCTGGAAAAAATTAAATGTTGCATTACATGATATAGCAGACAGCAGACTGCTTGCTAAGAGAGAAAATCCACTTTTAAATTATACATAAAGCTAAGGTCATTTTCATGCTTAATTTGTGAGTAAACTTTGAATTGATACATGAGTCAACTCAGCTGCTTGTTTGTAGACTTGTAAGAATCATTCCTTGTTGTCTGCGTGAGATAAAGCCCATATGGATTCTTTTAATGTATTAGCTTGACCTTTACTCATATAATTTTCAAAGCATTTTTGCATAATTTTCCCATCTGGGTTTATAAATTGGATGATTGGTGTTTTGCTGTGTTACCAGGCATCTGATAACTGACCAGTTCACAGCTTAACTTGTAATAGGGAAGCCTCTCAAGTTAAGAGGTCATGATTTCTTTTCTTTTCTTTTTCCTTTTCCTTTTCCTTTTCCTTTTCCTTTTCCTTTTCCTTTTCCTTTTCCTTTTCCTTTTCCTTTTCCTTTTCCTTTTCCTTTTCCTTTTCCTTTTCCCTTTCCTTTTCCTTTTCCTTTTTTAACTAATATTGATGATGTTTTGCCTTTGAAATATGAGACAGACTAAACTGTAAGAGTACAACCTGTTTATTCCCATTTTTTCCTTCAGCATTGTTGTTTCTGTAAGTAATACACTTTATTTTCTGTATGTGCAATGATTTCTAGATTTACCTGGAGGCTTTTTTTTTTATGACAGAATTCACAGAATCAATGTATTTGAAATAAATAGTTGCTATTTGTATACATTCCTTAAAAAGCCATAGCTTTATATATTTCAGGTTAAGAAGTGACAGGACCCTAGGTTGAGCCTGCCTTTCAAATGTGGATCAACTGGCATTTTTCCCTCAAAGACAATGCTCCCCCTCAAAATATTTTTAATCTGAATATCTATCTTTATCTAAATAGACTTATCGAAATAAAATTGCTAATTAAAATGGATAAAAATAAGAATATTAAACAAATCTTCCCTACAGTCTTGTCCTGTTTTCAGCTGGGATAGCATTGTTTTCTTCCTAGGATCTGTAGCAGTGCAGTGGCTTTGATTTAAGATGAGGATGATTTTTATAACACGTTGATGCTCTTGTTGAGGAGCTCTTGTCTATCCCAAGTCGAAGACATTTTGTTTTATAGTGAGCAGCCAGTGGGCGGGCAGGGGGTGCACAAGAAGCTGTGAGGGGACACAGCTGGGACAGCTGACCCCAGGTGACCAAAGGGCTATCCCAGACCATATTCCAGACCACATGCTGAATGATAACACAGCAGAAAGCTGGCTGGGGAGTGGTCACCCACTGCTCAGAGACAGGCTGGGCATTGGTCAGTAGGCATTGATTAATTTCACTGGGCATCAATTGATTTGCATAGTCTTCTATAATTACTGTTATTCCCCCTTTCTTAACTGTCTTTACCACAACCCATCAAATTGTGTTTTTCCTGTTTTCTGCTCCATCCTGCTGGGGAGAGTGAACAAATGGCTGTGTAGTGTTTAAACATGACAGCCCTTTTAGGCACCCAACATGTGGCACAAAGGATAGAGATAATGACAGATCTAACCAGACCGTGTTAGAAAAAATTTGTTATAAGCATTCATTATATTACTTTCATAGTCTGTGGTCATGATGTTGATTTATTTGCTCTCAGAGTTATGCTTGATCTCAGAATCATGTTATGTAAGACTTTACATTTTCTCACCTCTAGGAGCTAGATTAGGGTTATCATTTTGCTCTACCATGTGTGTAACACTGGTTTACAGGTGTGATAAAATTAATAGTCATGATACTAATCTGGTATTTGTAATCAGCATTGATGCCGTCCCTCTGCTTCAGGAACCAATTTATAGGGGAGATGAGGAGGGACACTTTTTGCTGCTTCTCCTTCTCCGCTACTTAAAATAAATTCTCTCTTGAGAATTTTGAATATCATTGGGATGTTCCTATTGCTATGTCTCCTGAATGTGTATCAGGTCTTGTTTAAGGTTAAGCAATAAACCCCAGAGATCTGCCCCGAGACTGGATAATTATAATTGTCAGGATATGTGGTAGAGTTTGGACAAGTATTTACAGCAGTGGGTACCTCCAGTGTTTTGAAATGCCACCTCTGAACAAATGCAGAATCAGGAGAAAAACAAAAAAACAAACAAACAAAAAAAAACAAACAAAAAAAACCAACAACAACAAAAAAAGTGCTGTCACCCTGTCAATTCCAGAGACACATAAAGTTCTGCAAAATGCTGAGACCTGGCCCAGGCCTACTGAGCCCATGGTTTTATTCGTGTGACCACAAAGAGGAGATGAGGAAGAGGAGTGGAAAACCGAACTTGATCCTGGAGTCTCCTGTACATGTGTTGCAAACAAAAGTAGTCACAAAAGGGGGCTCTTCCAGGAAAATTGCTGCTTCAGATCCCTGTGGACAATTCTCTGTGGACAGTTTCCCAGAGAAGAAGAGCTGACTTTCCTTCTGATCCTAATAAAGGGACTTCTTATTTGTATTTATAAAAATGAGTAACAAATGTTATGACCAGGACTAGAGGGGTCCTGCTTCAGTCAGCTGAGAAAGAGGGCAGCTGTGTTTCCTGGACTGTGTGGATCTGATGGCCTGGCACATCAGAGCCACAGGGACATAAGGCTCTAATCAATACTAAGGAGACCAAGCTATGCAGGGGCAGAACCCAACTGCATGTGTGGAATAACAGGAGCAGTAGGCTCTGTTGGAGATTAAAATCAGCCTGAGCAAAAATGAATGACTGAAACATCCTGTTGTGACTGGCCCAGAGACTGTGTGTGCTTGGCAGAGACTGCCTCAGGAGAGGGTGTTTCAAGGACTGAAAAGGGCATTATACCTGCAATTGACTGCCCCAGGGGTGGAAAGAGCCCTTTAGCATCCCATGGACTGATCCAGACTGCAGTGGAACAGGATGAACATCAAGAACACCTAATTTACATCACTGTATAGGGTAACACAGCAGAAGGTTTTGAAAAAGAGAGAGAAATAGTCCAAATTCTTCTGCAAGCTGATTTTGAAAAAAAAAAACAAAAAAACAAAACAGAAAAAGCTGGGAGGAAGCAGAGCCATACAGTCCAAAGGGATATGCCCATACCACATGGCATCATGCCAAGCAATAAATCTGGAGAGGCTGGCAGGGGGGTGGCAGCTCACTGCATGGGGAAGGGCTGGGCATCGATCCCCCAGTGGGCAGCAGTTGTGTTGTGCACCACTTGGTTTGTATATTCCTTTACCATTATTATTATTTTTCCTTCCTTTTCTGTCCTACTTGCCTTATTTCCCTGATTCTCTCCCTCTCACACTGTGGGGAGTGAGCACAGGGTTCTCAGCTGCTTGCAGGTTTAAACCACAAGAGCGTAGTTTCTTTTCCCCAGCTTTCTGCTGTTAGTAACACAGGATTTTCTGTATTGAAACTTTCATAGATAGTGAATGTCTTTTTCTGCCTAAAGCCTAGTTGTGTGTCTGCTCTCTGCTATCATGTCCCTTCTCTTTAACTGTATATAGAGACTGGTGCTTTACACTTTGGTAAAAAATTATTTAAAAAAAAATAATTTTTTACACTTAAGAATATATATATATATTTATCCCCATAGTTTTTCATGATACCTGCTGTCTACCTGCAGGAGTTTTCTCTGTGAATTTTATAAATGTGGCAGGTTTTTTTTGTTTTTGTTTTTGTTTTTGTTTTTCTTTAATCTGAAATCACAATTTAATAGTACAAGCGCATTAAAAATAATAAAAAATAAAAAAAAAAAACTGAAAAAAAAAGTGATGAGTTTCCCATAACTAGCTCAAAGACCAGAAGAAAAAGATCTTATGATTTGGAATCATTCTGGACTTACGGTAAGGGAAAAAAATCAATTATATAAGGATACTTCTATTTTCCTGCAGACAGGTGGTATTTGAATTCCAGCATAACATATTTTTTTCATTAAAAAAGGAACAGTAAATTTCAATTTATTTGATCAAATAAATTTTATTTATTTTTATATTAATTCTGTCTGACACATCTTTGGCTTCTCCATGCACAGTCTACAGAAGAAGACTGAGAACTTCTATCATTGTTTATAAATAGGACTGTCTGCGGTTTAGGAAAAATCCATTCATATGTCACTCTATGGTGTCTAAGAATTTAATGGATTGTGTAGCAGTATCTGTTCATGGATCAAGTTAAAGCTGTTCAGTGGTTGAAGAACTTCATTTTAAAGCCTTTTTTTGGGGGGGTGGTATTTAACATAAATCACATTTGGAAATTCATCTTGATGCACTTTGTTGCTTGTTTATGGGCAACAATTTTATTTAGCTCCATGCTGTGCTTTGAGGATATTTTTGGTTTAGGGATACTTACCATAGAGCACATGATGGTTCTACTATCTCTTTTAATTAGGCAATAACTTGATGGTGCTGCATGTATTTATGCATTCCCACCTTTCTTTCCATTTAGCAACATCAGAACACTGGGCTATGTGAATACTCATGCACAAAACACTGGCCTTTCTGAACTGTAATTGGAAGTGTCATATCAGCAATAGAATAAGTTGCTTTCCGTCTAGCCATGCTTAGAAATTTTTCCTGGCTGTCCTCAAAGGGATATATACCATGCAGCTCAGAGATTACAGTGTTACCTTAGATATAATATGATTTATTAACTGGCCTATTATCCAGCTTAACACATTACAGAAATAAAGCAAATAGAATTCTTGTATTTTTTAACACTTAAAAGTCCTTTGCTCGAATAATTTTACTGCACAAGATGGTTGTGTCACAATTCTGTACAGATCCCACTCATTACCAAAATTTTAATGATTCTCAGCACATGGGTAACCACAACAGGGCCCAGAGCACATCCTACCTCCTGTTAGCTTATCCCCTTCTTCACATTGTCTATCAAATAGCACAGGATGTACTGCAAAGGGTGCCTTTGTTTATTTAAAACCTTCAGTGGCTTTTATTCCAGACATTGTTACTACATTAAATCTCCTGCTTCACTTTTACGGCTTTTGAGAGATGATGTTGTTGCTGCTGCCTTACATCCTACTGCAGGGCTGCTTCCAGCTCTGGGCTCCTAGCACAGCAAGGACAGGGACCTGCTGGAGCCAGCCCAGAGCAGGCACCGAGGGGATCAGAGGGATGGAGCAGCTCTGCTGTGAGGAAAGGCTGAGAGAATTAGGATTGTTCAGCCTGGAACAGAGAAGGCTCTGGGGTGACCTGATTGTGATCTTCCAGCACCTGAAGGGAGCCCACAGGAAAGATGGAGAGAGACTATCTACAAAGGTATGGAGTGACAAGACAGGGGGGAATGGCTTCACAATGACAGAGAGTAGGTTTAGATCAGATATTAGGAAGAAATTCTTCCCTGTGAGGGTGATGAGGCACAGGTTGCCCAGAGAAGCTGCGGCAGACCCATCCTTGAAAGTGTTCAAGGCCAGGTTGGATGGAGTTGGGAACTACCTGGTCCATTGGAACGTGTCCCTGCCCATGGCANGGAGCCCACAGGAAAGATGGAGAGAGACTATCTACAAAGGTATGGAGTGACAAGACAGGGGGGAATGGCTTCACAATGACAGAGAGTAGGTTTAGATCAGATATTAGGAAGAAATTCTTCCCTGTGAGGGTGATGAGGCACAGGTTGCCCAGAGAAGCTGCGGCAGACCCATCCTTGAAAGTGTTCAAGGCCAGGTTGGATGGAGTTGGGAACTACCTGGTCCATTGGAACGTTTCCCTGCCCATGGCAGGGGGCTGGAACTGAGTAATCTCTAAGGCTCCTTCGTATGTAGGATCCAGGCATTCTATGGTTTTGTGATATGGGACAGACTATTTGAATGTTTCCCACGTGGATTGTGGTTTGTGCGAAATGTAATAGGTCTTCCTATTATCTTAAAAATAATTCTATTTTCATAGATATGTACTTAATATTTTCATGTTATTGTCAGCTTAGGAGGCTAAAAAAAAGCAATTTAAAGCAGTACCAACAAATATACTCTGACTTGAAAAAAGGCACTTCTTAATAATGTTACAGAAGTAGGGACCGTTGTTTAAGAAAAACATTACTCTTATTACTCTCCTGTATTATTTTAACATGAAAATATGGCATGGAGCTAACAGGTTGGTGATGATAAATTTGTTCCTCAAACTTTTTCAGAGTACTTTATGCACCCTTCTCTGTAAAGTCCTTAAACCTTAGAAAAGATATATTGTTTATTGGAAGTTCAGGATTACTAAGTCTTCAAGATGGGTGAGTAATTACTGAAAATTTATAACAGCCAACATATTGCTGTGTAGATACTGGCATTACTTTTCCCTTAAAATTAACAACTCACATGCAGTAGCTTCGATTCCTCTGTTAGTAAGACATCAGTTTCAAAATACAAACGTGGCTTTTAGCCATTCAATCATTTTTACGGTTGAGTTTCAGGTCTGGTGCTGCAGAACCACGTGGTGGAGCTGTTGAATAAATTTGGGTTCTCACAGCATCATCCTGGGTGAACTCGGTTAGAGCTGCTGCTACTCCTGTTATCTCTGCGTGTGAATCTGCCTCCTCACATCTACTGGGGATACGGGGAGACCCAAATGCAGAGACAGATGCTGACAGGTCCTTCAGAAACAGTTTCAGAGGCAGAGAAACCCAAAACGAAATAAATGCAGTCCAGGCCAACCTATCAGTCCAGAATGCATCTTCCTGTCAAATGTACAAAGTATGATGTTGTCATTGATGATTTTAATTGTCATTTTTTCCCCCTTAGAAATATTTTTTTTATAGCAAGTGGTCGTACATCTTTCTTCCAAATACATTTATTTAGTTTTGAATGGAGACAACACCCTCGACAGAGACGCGTGTTCATCCTCTAACATGACAAGCATGTAATGTAGTTCAGTAAGAGAAATACTTTCAGTTCATTTCAGATAGCCCAAATATTTTTCCTATTACTATTTTACTATTTAATTTACTACTTAGTTTTGACAGAAGGCTGGGTTATGTCTAGAGCTATTTTGGGGACACTGCAAAGAAACCTCAAGCACCCCCAAGACGTCCACAGTTTCCTGAATAATGACTGAATCTTTGAGCCTCTGAGACTGCATGTGCTTTAGGAGAAATGAGTGAATAATAGCAGTGCAGCCATCTGGCTGATGGTGGAAGCTTCAAGAGTCCCTGTGTTGGCACGATTTGTGTCTATCCTTTGGAGTAATAAAAGGCAATATCAGAATCAGTTTGCATAGTCTGTCTCTTTTCAGTGTATTGGTTTGATGTATATTTGTGAGCTAGAACATGGAAGAATTCTCATAAAACAGTCAAAGGAGGCAAAGCTAGAAATTTATGTGTAAACACAGCATGGTGTGAAATTACCAATGGACTGCTCTGCCTGCAGCCAGAAATCTTTGTCTTGGATCGGTAAGAACTACAATCCTCATGTCCATTTGTCTCCTGCCAAATCAAATGCTTCTCTGTGAGATATTCCAAATACTGCTGCTGACAAAGATCTTTCTTTCTTAATTTTAAAATCAAGATAACATATTTTTAATGCAAATATTTTAAACCAGTAATATTTCTAGCAATTTTACTTGCTGTATTACAGTTCCCTGGGTTTCTTTTTACATACATCAGACTTCAGATTTTCCCTAAAATTGCAAATTTGAAGCATTAGCTGTACTTACGTTTCATAGTTCTGACAGTACAATTAATGATGATGTTAAAACTTGACATTATAAGTAGGTTTATATCAGATGATGTGCACATACAAAAATACAATTACTGACCCTTTAAAATTTGTGCTCACTGTTAGAAAAGAGCCAAACTCTTGCAGCTGCTCTTTTTTTGCATACTTGGCCCATGTTCTAGTGCCAAATCAATGTGACTCCACTTGTCTCCCTGGTACTGTTTTAGGTGCCTGTTAACATAACCTGAGCTGACCTGAACTATTATCATCATAGAACAATGGGCAGCTAATTTATTGGCAGTTCAAGACACAATACTCAAACCAAAATAATTTCTAGGAGCTACAACACCATTGCAGTCTTTTACATGGCATTTTATACCCCTTAAAGAAGGCTAAATAATTTTTATACTAATGGGTTTGCTATTTTGAGAGGATTTAAAATCTTTTAAAGCCATGTACAGGTAAAAAATGCAAATACATTTCAACGCTGTATGAACTTTGATATAAGTTAGTTGAAAGGTGATATAAAAACCAATTTATGCCTCAAACCAGCTTATAACCTAAACTCAGAGCAGTTCATAGACCTGTGAATATGGTTTTGCCACTGCCAGGGACAGCTGTCAGGCTGTGGTGAGTCCCAGTGGGGAAGGGACTGACCGCCTTGGGCAGGATGAACAACCCTCAGGGATTTTGGGGATCTCTATTTTTTCACTTCCCTGGGAGCAGGGGGAAGTAAGCAGGTAAGAATGGGAAGATGCATAAAAAGAAATCCAAGACAACCCCCACAACTGAGAAGGAAGTGAGCCCACCACCAGCATCAGCTCCTTCTAGTGGAGACCTCAATGTACTGGTGACTTGCCTCCAGCATGCTCTGGCACACATCCTTGCACAGGATTCCAGTCTTGACTGTAAAATCCTAAGGAGCACTGAAGGACTAACCCCAATGAGGGGTAGATTGTGTGTTGAAGGCTGTTTTTTTGTATAGCATTTAAGCTGTATTATTACTTAGGCTTTTCTGTATTCAGATACTTTGGATTATGGAAGTAATAAGACATTAGCTGTGTTAGTAAGATATTCTTGATTCTACACCCATGGTCTGTTACATATTGGCTGTAACAGAATTTTGATATAATAAGCTGAACCAAAATTAGAAATTTATAGCAAATGTCATTAATTTTTGCCTTTCATGACAGAATACTGGAAATGTTTGATTTGCAACCCTTCCCCTAATACTATACTACCTCACTGGAAGTTTCAAGATTTTTCAATATTTCCACAGGCGAAACTGATAAAATTACTTGCCCATACAGTTATATTCTAAGCAGGTCCTTAAAAGTGACACCAAAAAATTTGCAAGGATTTTTTTTCGCAATAACTTTTCTGTCATTCAGCATGTCAGCAGAAGTGTACAGGCACTACTGAATTACCAGATCCTGCAGAGCACAGCATCATCATGACAGTCAAAATTCAGGTGTCTCACAGGAGTGTTTAACAAGCAGGCTACATATTTGTGTACCCATATTATGTAATTGTGATGACTTTCAAAATGAATTTTCCTTATAGTGGAATATCTGCCACAGAAGGTAGCTGAAGAGAGACTTCTTAGATTTCCAGACTGCTGAGGAACATATCCTCACTGGTGAGATTTGAATATAGGTTGCTTGGAAGAAGGCAATTTCAGATCGAATTTCAATTCCAGATAGAGCGTTTCTCCCTGTCACACACTTAAAACATACATGTACACATGGCTGGCCACACAGATAACCACAGAGGGAAAACACAGCACTTGGTACAAGCACAAACTGCACCAATCCTGTGCTTTTTTCTGTCTAGAAAAAATGGAAATATAGATGGAAATATATTTGTATGTATTAACACTTTTCCTCCTGTAGCTGGACTTACACACATGTATACATACAGTATCCTTAGTACTCCTAATAGCTGTCAGCAGAACATACAGGCCTCCAGAGTCCTGCAGCCCAACTCTGGCTGTTGGTGCAGACACTTTTCAAATAGACACACACAGACAGACAGACACAGACACAGTGAGGATTTCTTCCCATAACTCAGCTTAGACACTCAATGCACAGAGTGACTGGCCCTGAATTCTCTTGTCTCTGGTTACTTCCCGCACAGAGAGGCACACCTACAGGTTTCCATCAACCCCCAGACTACACAACCTCTCTGGAGACAGCCTGGAACTCTTTGTCCATTAAGTAGCTCATTCCTTCAGGCGTCATCTTTTCCCAGTGCCACACACAGCTGTCTCCTAAGCCACTTGCCTTTTGCTCCAGCTATCCTGGATTCATACAGTGGTAAACACACAGACACAGCTCTGGCCATTTCAGGTGCCAGCATCACAGACTTCTGGGATGCTGTGACCCACAGTCCAGCTCCAGTTAGTGGCACCTACACTGCCACAGAGTACACACAGAATAGAAAGCCTCTCACACAGAGAAAGCCTTAAAAATGGAGTTTAATGCCAGCATAGCACAGGCTGCACTGATCAGGCACAGGGCATAGCTACCAAGAGTGAGTTAACAAACATCCACTTACTCATAGCCAGTTCCTTTGATTGCCTAATCCATATATTTTCCCATGATTTTTCCTCCATGAGTTGTCTTGATCCTGCCTTGTAGCGGGTTGAGCTTGGCTGGACAGCCCATGCCCACCAAGACACTATATCACTCCTCTTCAGCAGGAGGAGAAAAAAAGATGGGAAAGGCTTAATTGATCAAGAGGAATAAATATAACAAAGCAAAAAGAAAGATGAGCATGTGGAAGAAAAGGGAGACAAAAGATTTTTTTCTCTCCTTCTATCAGCAGGCAACGTCCATACACTTCCCAGGAAGCAGGGCTTCATCACACAAAGTTGTTTTGGAATGCAAACATTGCAAATGCCCCCCTCTTCCCTCCTCCTTTCTCTTTGCTTTTATTGCCAAATAAAAGCATCATATGGTATGGCATATCCCTTTGGCCAGTTTTGGCCGGATGTCCTGGCTAAGTTGCCTCCCAAGGTCTTGCTCGCAGCCAGCCTAGAGTGTGTGTGTGGGGGAGTGCTGGGGAGATGGCACTGATGGAGCCCTGCCCAGCAGCAGCCAAAACCATTGTGTGTTCTCAACACCTTCCTACCTACAGATACTGAGCCCAGCACTGCAAGAGCTGCTGTTGGGAAAATTATCTCCTTCCAGCCAGAGCCAAAAAATCCTTCCATTTCTCTGCCTTTGGCTTCTCCACTAAACATAAGACCATGGAGTGGTTTGGATTGGAAGTGACCTTTAAAATAATCTATTCCGAACACCCTGTTTCATTTTTTTTTCCAGCACAACTGAAACAAGAGGGCTTTTTCTAAGTGGCCATTGTAATCCAATCTAGTTCAGAATGGCATTGTGTCATGCAATGTAAGTAAGGTAAGCCTGATTCCCTAGGATATTACCAAGAAAAAGGAAAAAAGGAAGCAAAAACTCTAGCAAATAAGCATTTATGAGGCTGTTCTGGTTTTGTAGATTTCTGTCTCCCAGTATGAACTTGTGTTTGCAAATATAAAGTACTGCTGATACTTTCTGTAAACCAGGAAAAGACAAAAATAATTTTTCAGTCATGGAGAGGTTTATTATTTTGCTTATTTTTCAAATTAAGGGTTTTGGCACAGAGATTATTTTCTTCTTTTGATTTTGAAGGATTTTTTGTTGTTTTTTTTTTTTAAGGCTTGCAAAGTCAGTTTCAAAACTGCAAATTAATTTCTATTTTAATTAGATATGTGTTTTAAAAGCAGTATTATTACTTTAATTTGCTCATTTTTTGAGTTGTGTTGCCAGTATTCAATGAAAACTCAACTCTTAAAAGAGCGAAAAATGACTTGTAGTTTACAGCATGTAATATTTGCAAAGTAATATAGTAAATAGAAGTAAGAGAGAGAGGCTGGAGATGAGAACAGCTTTTCTGTGATTTGCTTTTTTAGGTAAACTTCACAGTGAAATGACACAGTGGTCTCTTTAAATGACCATGATAAAATTCATCACCCACATGTGATCATTGTTATGAAGCAAAAAACAAATATATTAAATGAAGTTCTGAGAGCAGCAAGAGAAGACTGGAGAGGCACAGTTTAGGAGGAAAAACAAAAAATAAAATGTGACTAACTTGGAAGGAGGTGGTAAGAAAAAGAAAAGTTAAATTCTATCAACTAGTCATTTAATTGTGAATCTAATGGAGAATTTCAGTAAGCACATGAAAAATAAGAATATTTTAAGAAAATAATAGAGAATAACTTAGTTTAACTGCATTTTAATAATTTTATAGTGTTAATTTTATATTTTACCTTTTTTTTGTTTATGCCTAATAAAAGAATACTTGCATCTTTTGTCAGTTTTCAAATAATAGCTCAAGATTTTAATGAATGTTTAGTTTTAAGACCTTTCTTTTTCCATTAGTTTTTCTTTATGATATTCTATTTCAGTTCAAAGGAGTCTTATCTTTACTTTTCTGGGTTTTATTTAAAATCTAAGTCCACAAGTCCAAAAGTAATCCTATTAGTTTCCATTGGCTATATATTGAAGAGCTTGGGGAGGGTCTGGGTCTTTTTTTTTTTTTTTTTCAGTTGTTGTTAATGGAAACATAGTCACTTTTTCTACGTAAGATCATCTTCATTGCAGGCATTTTATAAGATCTTAAAAAGAAATTAAAGGCAAAGAAAAGGTAAGCATGCAAGTGTTCCCGATAGGAGCAGTCAGTTCACCTGTGGTATATTTCCTCATCTTCCATAGTCAGGCATCAAAACCAGTTCAGCATTCCCACAGCAATTTTAAGTACCCTCTGAGGAAACAGAACCTTCTGCACTGCTCCTTTCATGACAGGGATCCACCAAGAACAACATACGTTTTGTAGTAAAAGAACAGAATTCATTATTGCACATTCACCTCTGCAAGAATAACGACCATGACAGACACATTCAACTAAACAGAACAGATTAATTTTCTGGTGTTTTACAAGAATTCTATATAGAAGTACATTTTACAAAAAAATAAATTTTTTCTAACTTTAATATTTCCTGATTTCCTATGTCTGCAAGCAAGGCTCCGTGGTATTGTTTTGTGTCATGTCTTCTGTTTATGAACAAAGGTTCTGAATCCCTCTCATACTGGATAATGCCTTTAATTTTCCTAAGTGACAAAAAAGATTGAAATTAGAATTATTTTTTTATTGTTGCTTGTCAATGAAAATTGTGATCATTAATAAAGCAACTCTTATGTCACTCTTAGTAAGAATCATTATATCTGATTTCCATTCCTTTTACAAATATGGTGCACAACACACAAGGTAATTTTAATGCTGTCCAGGCAAAGAATGTTTCTTATTATAAACTAGAACAAAACAGAATTACAAAACAGAATAACATAACTGTTAGGAATTAAAAAAAAAAAAAAATTAAGGATGAAAGAAAACTGGCAGCAGTTTGAGAGGGTTACGATGGTTATAATATAGAAATAACATGAAAGTAATTATAGGACTTTTGAAAAGTGTTTGGAATCATCTTTTCTTTCTGAGTTCAAGAGAACAAAATCGGTTTGATGATGAATAACTTCTAAATGACAGCTTTGAGGGACAGTATAAACAGTTCATTTTCTTAAAATGATAGTTTTGTACAGACTATACACACACACACACACACAATTTTACAAAACACAGCCACACATTTACATTATTAGGGACTAACTTCTAAGACACACTGTATACCCTTTGCTCTTGCAAAGTTATACATCATAGAAAGTATTTGAAATAAATTTAAAAAATCTGTCCTCAAAACATATGTAGGCTGCATATTGACACACTAAATAGCAATTGAAAAAATAGGTCATAGTTAGTATGAATAAGATCAGCAGATGTATTTAATATTAATTAACTTACTCCAACTGTAAAGAGTTTTCCATGCAATGCTCTAAAATCATTTAGAAAAAGAAAAGGACAGAACTGGCAGGGTGATGATACTAAAACATAGGCTTGACAAGTAAGTCATAATAGAATGCAGGAAGGTTTCTCTAAAATTCTCTGATATATCAAACCAATAACAAAATGGCAAGAGGTGCAAATTAACAACCAGAAACTGGAAATATTTTTTCTATCCAAGATACGAAACTTGAAGAAGCCTAGGGCAATCTGCTGGGATGTTCTCTCAGAAATCAGGGGCACATTCCACTTTACTTATTTGGTCAAGACAAGTAATACTATGGGTGCAATAAATATTCATTGTATGAGTTTATTTCTACTTGAATAGTGAAGATACCCTTATTCTCTTGCCTACCCTAAGTGTGAACTACTGTAGCTAACCTATAGCCCTCCTGCTTTCCATTTTTCCTTTAGCTGTGCAAGGTCCAATATTATGAGTATTTTTAATACTTTTATAAAATATCTACAGAAAGCAGTGGTAACTTTTTCTGGCTAAATAATCCTGTGAGTGGACCTCAGTCATCTAATGGAGATTTACAGTACAGTTAATTTTCTCTGCTTGCTCTAATGAGTTATCTAACATTACCCGGCCCTTTGACTCACTTCTCTTGTGTTTTCCACAGTAAATGTGTCCAACACAGTTTATCCTCTTCTTTTGGACCCTGTTTTAAAATTTTATCATATTATAGGATTGGCTGATAACAATTTGTATCTTATAAGATTCTTCCATTTGTTTTCTTTTTGTGTATGCATACAAAAAAAAGGAAATATTATCTATTCATATCATAGTATCACTGGATATGCTGTCACTTCTCAATACATTGTGCATTTTCCTCATCAAAACTGAAGTTCTTGAATTTTCATTAAAGTAAAGTTTGAATTTACCTTGGCCTGTTTTCTATCATCTAGGTCCAGTTTTTTTTTTCCATGAAAAAAAATTTACATGGAAGCCTCTCTTCTATTTTATGACTCCAAGTTTCTACATTGCTGTTTTGATATGTCATAGAATCATAGAATGGCCTGGGTTGGAAGGGACCTTAATTAAAGATCACCCAGTTCCACTCCCCTGCCATGGCCAGAGACACCTTCCACTAGACCAGGTTGCTCAGAGCCCCATCCAACCTGGCCTTGAACACTTCCAGGGATGGGGCAGCCACAGCTTCTCTGGGAAACCTGTGCCAAAGCCTCACCATCCTCACAGCAAATTTTTTCCCAATATCTGATCTAGACCTACTCTCTTTCAGTTTGAAGCCATTTCCCCCTTTCCTGTCACTCCAGGCACTTTTTTGTTGGATCCCTTCGGGCACTGGAAGGCTGCAATGAGGTCACCCCAAAGCCTGCTCTTTTCCAGATTGAACAATCCCAATTCTCTCAGCCTTTCCTCATAGCAGAGCTGCTCCATCCCTCTGATCACCCTGCTGTCTTCCTCTGGACTTGCTTTACATCCCTCCTGTAATAGCATTCATGGACCAAACATCGTGTTCAAGGATTCAAAAAGACAGTGCAGTCTTGAAGATGACTTGAATTTCATCTGTAAACTGGGTCAGCCACAAGTGAATGCTCCACCTGGGACAAATGAACAAAGATTGGTGTGAGCACTTTTAACAATTGCAACTAATAGCTCTAATATCACTAATCAGCACAGTAATTTCTCTAAATCTATGTTTGCATAAAATGGTTACTTCCAATCAATTTCTCAAGATGCATTTTAATGTCAGCAGTTTGGTTTTACATGAAACAGGCAGCAGGCTCATCTCTTAAGAAACAATGACTTTTTTTTCCAATAAGTCGACAAACCTTTTGTTTTCAATGCAAGGACAATAAATTCAGAATCTGCCCCTCTTAGAATGATTACCCTAAGACCACTTTTTACTACCTTTTCTGAAAGAACAGGAAAATAAACAGCAATAACCACAACCTTTCTTCAGTTTTTAAAGGTTAATAGGTGGTTATATATCCAATTTTCCATTTCAAAGGACAACAAAAGGCATCTTTGACTGATTGTTTTAGACGCTATGCAAAAACTTAAATAAAACTGTCAAAGGAAGGATCCCCTTGCTCACGGATTTATGGACAAGAATAAGAGCCTGAGTAAATTCCTACAAGAAACTCTCACTCACTGTACCCACATGTACTTTTTTTTTTGTGCTAGACAGAAAATACCAGTCTTCAAATACAAAAGCTGCAAAGAGAGCTCTTCCTGTAATAAGAGAATAACTTTGAAACAGCAGCAAAAAAATTGCACATTACATCGGGATATTTGTGGACATTTGTATACAAGATATTTTTCTTCATTTTGTGGTACTCTTACTTATAATTTATACATGTTGCATTTCTGTAAATAATCAATTATGCCAAGAAGAATTATATTAAACTGGAGTTTTTAAGGGTATCACTGTCCTGCCATGATAGACTTGTCATACAAAGTCACATATGCACCAAAACTCCATTCTCTCCTCTATTTAAGTGAAGCATTCCTTTTATATTAGCTCTCTCAAATATCTTCTACAGACTCTTTAAATTATTAATCCTGTAATCCTCTGTTTGCAAGAGTTTCAGCATACAGCAATGATCATTATGCATATTAAATTATGAAGTATATCTAATTTGTAAAATTAGCAACTAATTCTTTTCTAAACAGTCTCATTCTGATTAATAAAATACAATCTAGACAAAAATCTAATCAAGACTGAAGTGATTATATAATCAAACCCAGAAAAATCTTTTTGTTATAAAGTAATTAAATTTTAACTCATTTATTAATCCACTTGTTTTTCAAATGTTTGTACCTTTTGCAATTCTGACAGATAACTGTTGCTGTGACACTGCTATGTTTTTTGTTTATATGGCACTAAGTTCATGTAGGCCTTCCAAGCTTCCAGTAATTTTGTCTTTTTGCCTTCTACAGATAATATCTGGTCTTCGAAGGCAATGAGCCTGAACAAGCCTGATAAGAATTACGTGTTCAGGAACTCTGCATATCAGTGTGTTGGTTTCTAATATTAAAAATGAAAGAAATATGACATAGACAAATTTTTGTTCCTCTCCCTATGTAACTTTTGTTTAATAAGTTCCAAACAGCAAAGCTCTGCGATAATTCCTCTTGTTTTCCAGCTGGTAATTTACATTAGCAGGTCATGAGTATTCTTAGGTACTTTTGTTCTGGAGTACCCAAATGTCAAAGCAACAATGGACATAATTGCATTGGTCTTTAAAATACGAAAGGCACTAGGAACTAAAGAGTTCTTAAATATTGCTTACTCTGGAAAGTTAAGAAAATTTTAGCTCTCTATCTCAGTCATACTGTATACAGAATAATACAATACCACAATCATAGAGTCATTTTAGCTCTCTTAGAGGTAAGGAATACCTACTCTGACAATTGCTGAATCTAATTAAGACATCACATGCTGCATTTTCTGTGTAATTTATCCAACAAATTCAACGGATTTGCATTTATGAATGTATGAATTGTGACTTATTTCATGTGTTTTGCATTGGATAACATTTCTATTAAGTCTTTTATATTATAGCATTATATATCTAAAGGCTTGAATATTATAAGGCACTGAGAGAAAAGATGTTCCAGACACCATGTGGAAACAAACACATTAATAAAGGCATTTAAGCAGGAAAAAAATATTCAATTCTTGAAGTAAAGGTAAAAAGATAGAGCACCACACTTTACTGTGAGTTCCATCTATCACATTATTCCTTTAGACCAAATTTCTTAAGAAATTGGTCTTAGGAAATTCCTTAAGTCTATGGACACTTATGGCTGGACATCAGAAATATCATGCAGCTTATTCTTAGCATATCAGAGCTTTACAGAAACACAAAGACATAACATTCTCATAAAAGTAGTTGTGTGAGCTGCATAAAAATATCCACATGAATAAAGTAGGCACAAAGGATTTTCCTTATAGTACAGAATTTTGGTAGTGGACAGCTAAGAAGGCTAAGAAAATAGACTTTGTAAAAAGCAATTTGGTTTTAAACCTGTTTAAACTAGAGCCTGCAAGTATGTGTGTATTTGTGAGACTGCATATGTGTATATAGTTTTGCATTCAGAAACAAAGTGCAATAAGGGTCTATAAGTTTTGAGTAATTCCATCTAGAAATAGATCACAAAATAGGTGAAGATGACAGAGTTATATCCTCAAGAAATTCTGTTTGTTTTGTTGCAATGAAGTTCAAAAGCAATTGAAATGAAATCCCTCCACTCTGAGCACATTTTTACCATTTCTAGTGGTTAAAAACATGTATCTGTGTTATAACTAATATTGTAAGATGGACACAATACTACAGTTACTTTTACTTACATTCAAGAGTTAAATTTAGCAAAGCTTCCATAAGTGTAATTAAAGAAAATTAGATCTGATCATTCTAAAAGTCACTGATTGGTTTTATATAAATTTGATTTGCATTAAGAGAAAACATTAATTAAAAAGTAAGACTTAAAAATCTCTGAAAGTGATTGAAAACATATCCAGTTCATACACTTAGAAACAGTCTTTTTGAGTGATGTGTGAAATTCACAGAAGAGCATGGTATCGGTGGAAAATTAACCAACAACATAGAAGTTGATTTTAATTTCCATTTTATGGTCTCATTGGTTAACATACTGAGTGATATAAAAGTTATTTGGATTTATCTCACCCTTTAGAAAGCCATCTGCTATATGGATCTCCTACTGTGAACCACTTTTTAAAGACCTCATAAGCTGAAACATGTTGTTTTTTCAGGGAGTTCTCATTGAAATGAAATCAAGTCATATGTTGGATCTATACAAGTATCTACATAACACAAAATTATAGCCAAGAATATTCAAATGACGTGTTAAGGACTGAAAAATTAAGAAAAGTGGTATGGAAGGAAAATAGTTTTCAGATCCTTAAGTGCACTAGTTTTGGAACCCTGGAAACTGGGAGTTTTGAACTTTTTGTGCTGACAGGCACTGACCCTCAAGAAAACACTGCTTTTGACCTGAGGCCACAGAGAACATTTCCAAAATTGAATGATAGAATTAGGATCATGAGTGTGTAGTTTGAATAGAAGTGTGTAACATCATATGGTGAAAAATTTAGAATTTAGGGTTTTAGAATATAGAAATATATGGAGGGCAAGATGGAGGTTTTAGGGGTGGAGGTTTCAGGGGTGGAACTTTTTCTTCTTCTCCTTCTTCTTCATGGGTCTAGGTGGAACTTTTGCAATTGGATAGAAAATTCCACATTGCGGGCAATGGGTGATTTGTTATTGGGTTAAAAGTAAAAAAAAATTAGGTGTTAGTTCTTAATTGGACAGTTTAGGTCTAAAAGACCATGTAGAGAGAGAGATGCATCACCATTTTTAGCTTGTTAGCTCAAAGTGCTGTAGAATTCACTCTAACATAGATAAGAATTCATAAACTTCTGGGTGCAAACACGAAATTCTGTCTCTCAACCATTTAATCCCAACTCTGGCAGAAGATAAAAAAGAAGATAAAAAGCGATGCACTAAGCCTTAAAGAGCTTAACCAGCCTCACCTGGGCCTCTACATTCACCCATGGACAAGGAGGCCAATGTAGGCTCGATTCAGGGGTGTTTGCCTCTTGTCTGAGCTGTGTTGGGGGTCAGTTGATGTTCATCCCAGTTACAGATGTGATTATGCCCGGCCATGGAGCTCCTGGATCTGCAGCCTGGCTTTCCCTCAGCCCTTCTTCATCACTGTGGCATTCCCAGAGATCACTGGGTTTAAGAAGAGAAGGGTTGCTTAGATAATTAGTCAGCCAAGATCTTTTAAAGAACACTCAGAGATATTTCAGGAGCAACTCCCAGTCACGGGCGATCGATAAAAAAGCCTGGCAGTAGTGTTCTCCTACCTGTGTTTTACACAAAATAAGATTCTCATTTTGTTTAAGGACCTCCTGTGGAGTCTGTTTGGGACTTTGGCTCAGGGTCATTTTAGAAATAGGACAACTGGGAGCAGTGCCTTTCCTCTAGTGACTCTGGGGTGGGCTCTATATTGATTGGACTGAAAGAAATACCCAATAAATGAGCTAGGGGCTTTGGAACTGGTAACCTGGAAATTTATTTTAATTCAGAAAATTCAGTCTCCTCAGCACTAGAATATTCTTTTTACGGTAGGACTAACATATTTTGCAATTTATATAATCATATTGTCTAATCCACATGGTGGTCAGAATGCCAATAAGCTTATGTCTGCCAAGGATTACTTGATTTTTCTGTCCTTACTGACCTTATAGGTTTTTTTCTTCAAAATTTGTGAAGTATCCTTTGCACAGTATTTAGTTGGGTATTTTCTCTCCTCTCACATTCTTTCTGAAACAGGTTATTTTTCTGATGTTAACCCTGACCGTGACAGGCCCTATTGCTTTTGTTACAGGCCTTTGGTAACAGATTTCAGGGCCTTAATGGACACAAAAAGAGACTTTAATGAAAATCGCAGTGGGGTACATCTTACAGCCTTTCTGAGCGGTGATAGATGTCTCTAAAGGTAGGAGCATTAGGGGTCTCTGAAAAGGTTCACCAACATATTTTTCTGACAAGATGATCACACATTTTGATGCCTTTCATGTTCTGGTAGAGGTTATTCTATTGATATTTTTTACCTATGATCTCATCAATTAATTATCAGAGTGCTGGACTACTTCATCATAGCCCACCCAGTTGTTTGAAATCTTTCTTTAAATTATCATTCTGTAATAATGCAGGTTCTTGGCAGTACATCCACTGAGCTACTATACCTCTGTTCTGTAGTTGAAACGTTACCTTTTGAAAATCTGCAGTGGCTGTCTCATAATTCCCACCATTTCTCTTAAAATTCAAGCTTCAACAGAGAGTGAATTCCAGCCTAAGACTATCACAACTAATAGTATTTTCTTTCTTTCCCAACCGGTTTAGGCACCCGACTTCAGTAGCTAAGCTCTGCAGTCTCCAGCCAGCTGAGAAAATAAATATCATTGCCAGGTAAGTAAAGCTCCTTCCTTGTACTGATCATTGCAGACATAAACTCTCCCTCTAGAGGAGGTCTGGTGGGTGATAGAAAACAAAATAAAACATTGTCAACACCTTCTGGCCCCTGAAGTTGGAACAAACAATATAAACCTTTTAAAGTGTGACCTGAGTCTTCTCTTTCCTACCACTGATGTCCCTCCTCAATTAAACTGTAATTCATTGTTATAGAGAGTAACATTACTTGAAAACTCTTTCAGGGAAATTTTTTAGAAGTCAAAGAGAATAAAATCCCTTTCCAGCAACAACTTTTCTGTCTTCTTTTTAATCCAGCAGAATTTTTTAAAGAAAGGAATTTATCTAATTTGTGGTTAACTTAGATAAAAAACGTGCTCTCCAAAGTTACACATTTAGACAACCTTTGAGACTGAGCAAAAGCATATTTTACACTTAATTTTCTTTTAATGTTTCTGAGAAACCTAGAAATGTAGCTTGCTAAGACTAATTAGTTTTTTTCTATATTTAGAGAAAAATATGACCAGGCTTAGGAAGCACTATTGTTGGAAATTTTATTGAAAAAGGCTTATTTCTGCTGGGAAAACAGTAACCTAAGCAAGGTTGGACTTGGGATAATTTGAGAACATGCAATCTGGGGGAGAACATAAAGGCTTCATTTTACTATATTTCAATAAAGACCATTGGAGCTCTGCAGCAGTAGTTCAAAATAATGGGTTTGATTTAGACCAGGGTTTGTGCCAAATTCTCTTATCAGAGACCCGCTGGCAGAGGGAGTTCATATGGTCAGTGAGCTTGTGCTTCTTATCATGCCAGATACCAGCTGGGGCTGCTGCAGAGGAAGGCAGGAGCTGAGACATTCCACAGGAGGGAGAAATATTTCTTGCACGCAGATTTGTCTAGAGCAGATATTATCTATATTTTATCATTATTAAGGAGCTCTGCAAACAGCATCTGCCCTCCTCCAAGGCTGCATATTTTTTGGTGTGGGAGGGACTGCTGGGATGAGAGAAGGGGCTTCCAGCAGAGGAGCTGTTATGTAGATAAGCAGGCAGCCTTAATTGTGCAGCTCCAGCATTGTTACAACTGGGCTCTGAATAAAACCTGCAAGAGTCTGACAAGAACTTCAGAAAGGGGCTTTGCCCTGACAGAGACAAGAAAATATATTCGACAATGTTTTATGAAAGTGTCAGGATCACGCTAAAAAGATTTCCCTGCTCTTTTGAATCAGTTTATTATTATTAGCAAGGAATTATCAGTTAATGTAAAATTCTACTGTGACTGAGGAAACAACTTTTTGAGAGGGTTTTTTGCCATGTGCTTTGCCATGAAGTAAAGCTAGTAGAGCAATAAATCCTCTCCAAACTGTTGCTTTAGACTTACCATTTATCTGATACTTGATTGGCAGCACAGATGTGCAGACAAAATAAAAAGTTGTATCTTGTTGAGATAGATTCAGTAATGTTTTTAAATACTTTGAAATGTATTTGACTCCTGTGTATTCCCTGAGGATTCTAATCCTTTGAACACAAAACATTAGTTGTTTTTTTTTATTTTTTTTCCTCTCCTGTTCTAAAGTTCCTACTAGGCTTCCATGACTTTTCTACCAGGGATCATGGCTGTCCTAATTCTGAGTTGTAATTATTGATTGTTTTGATAAAGAATCGACAACAAAGCATACAAAAATTATCAGAGAGCTGAAAAACCTAAAAAAAAAAAAGAAAAGCAGAGAAAATCAGGTTTATACAACTGCCTTAATGGTCTCCTTTTTTTTTTTTTTCAATTGGGCACAAAAAGTAATTTTTTTCTTCTGATGTCCTACTGAGACCTGCTGACAATAAAAATTGGAAAAAAACACAGATCCAACCAGATAAAAAAAGCAGAATTCTGTTTATGAAAAATACAGTGGTCTCTTAAGACAAAACAGTGCCAAGTTGACATACTAAGGTGCTCTTCTGTAAAAAGAGCAGTGTGACTTATAAAAAAAAGGGCAATGTGGTAAAAAACGCTGTAAAAATATGGAGTTGATAGATGATATTGACAAATGTCAATATCATCAAATGTCAAATGTTTAGAAATCCACCACATGAAGAGCAGAAATCTATGAAGTGCTTAAAGTCAGTTTCTTCTAAAAGTCTATTGATACTTTTATTTCCAAAAAAATACAGGATGTATTTTCTTGCTTTAAAGAAAATGTATTTAATGTGCTTTTAATGATCTATGCACGGTTTTACATCTTGAATCTAACAGTCTCAGTATCTTACATAACAAATTTCACACTTTTATTATGAATAATTTAAAAAGCAAACCTATTGTTATTTCAAATAATTTTTATTCTCTGATTCACCTTGTTTAATCAGGGCAATGGGTTAGAAGGTGCCTATTTCTTTAGCCCCAAGCTTCCCTTATGTCACTCTATTGTTTTACATGAAATGTAGCTTTTTCTTTGGCTTGGTGAGGAAGAAACTGAAAATACATTTGTACATCTTTATTTTTCGAAATGGATTCTCTGTGCTACTTGAAGTGACTTATAGGAACATATAAAATGAGAATGGAAACCCCACAGTGCAAATAGAACTTTCTTTTCAAAAATGTGCTTTCAAAGTCTTCATGCCAAATGCATCCCTGGTGTAAATCTATTCCAGTAGCATTACTCCAGGGAGCAATTCAGATTTTCCTCTCCATGTCAGTGACCCATTGGTAATATCAATCTATCTGCCATGCTACTTTCAATTGTGTTTCACTCACATTTACAGAGTTAGTTACACTTTATGGCAGAAAGTACTAAGATAGCCTTTTTTCCCCCAGTACCTTCAGGAGCGAATGTAGTGTGAATGAATTGCACCTTCTGCTAATTTTTTCTCATGAGATGGAAGGAGCAGGTGTAAAAGATTTAATGAAGCAACTGCCAAGTTGCTAGGGTCATTTGTGTGTAGAAAGCTATAAATTAGCTGGTTCTTAAGGGAAATTACCTTCTACCTTTACGGTGTTGTCATTTATAAATTATCACTAAACTCCTGGGAAATAGCAGTTTGAAGGTTCAGAAAAGAAAACACCAAAATCCTTTTATATTTGCAGATATGTCAGAAAAGAAGGTCTGGAAGAACTTGTAATATAATAATAAACATTCAAGGGAAGGTTTATAACCATAAATTTTGTTTTCTTTTGCAAAAGTTGGCTGAAATATACATACTAAAATCCTTTTTGTATAGGCAGGATAAGTCTGTGGTCATCAGAGACCAGTTTATTATCTGAGGTAAGTAAATCTGCCAAGTCATAATATTTTTTGTAAGATGCTTTCTCACCCTCCTTAAGACATCTTTTTTGTTTATTTATTTATTTATTTTTTAATAGGTACAATAGCAAACATGAAAATACTTCTATTATTTACCTCCTCTGTAATTCTTCAGGGTTTGTTGGGGAAATAATGGTGGTGTGAATACCTCTAAGAGAGAGACTGTAGCTCTGCTACAACATTATATGACAAACCCAGATTGCTAAGGATAAGCTCCTAAAAAGCAAAAAGATCTGTAAAAGTAATGTACCCATCTCTTTTGGTAACTCATCTGAGAAATATCACAGTATTCTTGGAGCTGAAAGAAGAGATTCAGCTGGTATCAACTGATATGGTAAAAGGAGTCTCATAAATACAAAAGTTTGAAACAGCATCCTCAAGAACTGTCTTTACTGCTGTTCCTATTCTTAAGCAGATATCCAGTTGATGGACAATTGATAAAAAGGTATGCTCTAGAAATAATTTTAGGCTGCATAATTTTAAGCATTTACTTTAGTCTTTTTTTCTCCCTCTTAAACTGACATAACACTATTACAATAGAAAAACATGAAATTGTAAAGAGGATAAAAATGTACATTCTGTAAAAAAAATGCATTCTGTAAAAAATACATTCTGCATTTTGGTAGTCAAGAGGATGCTGGAGACCATTTTTCCTGCCTTTTTTTGTGAAAATCAATTAAATTAGAGAATGTTTTTCATATGTTTTGCAAACTTTAATTATTATTTAGGGAGAGAATTTTGTAAATATTTGCCCCACTACTACTTTTAAAGAGTCTACCAGAGCCTTCTTTTTTTTTTTGTTAGTTGAAAGATTTTCTAATTTAGAACGAACTCAAGGCAATTTATAGCACTTCCTTTTTGCTCTTTGGTTTAATAAGCTCTTCTTTTTCTTGTGCTGATCTCCTCCTTGCTTCCACAATTGTATTTGCACTCCTTCTCTGGCACTGTATCACTGTGTTCATTAAGTTAAATTCTTCTGCTCCCTACCAGGGAAGGTAGAACACCCTTTCTTCTCATCATACAGTTTTGCAGTTAGTTGCAAAAGTTCAGGTCTGGGGCAATTTGTCCTGAGTGTGGATGACCAGCAATACATTTGTGTCATCATTTTGTAGAGGTCTTCCTTAACTACGAGCACTCCTCTCTTACTTAGAAATGCCTTACTGGTAGAAAAATGTCAGTGTTGCATTCACAAGCACCTTAAGATTGCACCATATTGTGTTCAGTATGCAAGCCCTGCTCCTCTGCCCATAATTTCTGTGGAGGCTTTTTTACCATGAATTCAAAAAACTTAGTAAACTCTGTAATATGGTACTTTGTACTGCTAAATGCTATCAAGTTTATTTTGCTGCCTTCCTTGAAATCTTCAGGTTCTTCCAGCATGACATTCTAATCCTCTTTTGTGTTGATGTACTTGACCTTGTGCCTTCAACAGATTTCATTAACAAGCTCCTTCTTTTTGACTTGCCAATAAAATCAATTGTGTCCTCTACATCTGGTTTTCAGTTAACCAGTTTGTAAATGTAGATCTATGGTTTTATCCCACTTTATCTCATTTTCTGTTTATCCCCCCACCTAATTCATTAGACATCTAAGAAATACTCATTTAGAATATTATCTAAAGCCATGGCACTATTGTGGCATTTCAGGGTAGGCTGCAGTAGATAATATCTTATTTGCAGTCACAGTACTCCTAAATGGATATTCCTTTGACTGCACTGCTATCAATTTAACAATATTGAAAGTACAGTGTAGCAGAAAAAATAGTTTGTAATCATGACAAACACAATATTCTTTGAGCAGGTTAAATTGCATTGAAATATCTCTCAGCTCAAGAAAGAAAAAGTATCCAGGTACTTTTTTACTGACTGTGATTACTAGACCACACAACTGCATCAAGCAGGGTCCCCCTATCCTGAGGCATTAGACAATAAATAAAAAGCTATTAAATGGTCTGTTTTTCAGCAAATACATGGAACATATGTCACGTAACATTTTTTACTAGCTCACATAAATATGGATAGATATATATATATTCATATATCTTTTCAAGTGGACTGGATAGAGCTTAGCATTTTCTCTTTTGCAATTCTCTGATTAGTGGATTCTTCATTCAGTTCCTCCTGTCTCCTTCATTCTCATATTTTCTATTCAAAATGCCAAACAATATATGTCATATATAGTCACACTATGCATGGCCTTACTTTGCAAATAAAGACAAGAGATGCCACCGTTATATTGCATCTATTCTTTGTGATCCTGCTGAGATTTTTCACTGTGGCATAGCAATAACCTAGTAAAAGTGGATGACTGGGTCTTCTGAGAGTAGCTGAATAATGTGGTCTTCTGTGAATATTACTTTCTATGTCAATTATGATCTCAATATTTTAAATTCAGTGGAAAATCATCCTTCCTACATTAGGTTTGAAGCAGAATCTAACAAAGTGCATGAGGTATCTCAGCGAGCCCTTCTTTTGGATCAGGTCTGTTTCATGCTTTATTCTTGCTAGTTATCAGGAAAAGTACTTTAATGAAATGGGACAGGTTAGTATGCTTTCGATTATTTCTCAAAGAGTTACATTTCCCTAGCAAACTAAAAATCTCCGAGAATAATTCTCCCTCCTTCAGGGGAAGTATTGAGTTGGATATTTAATTAAGTGTTATGTAGCTTCAGCTATCATTTACTTCATCTGGAGAAACTGCATTGTTCCAGTTCTATTCTTCCAGAATAAAATTCTGTGTGTCTGAGTGGATTAGATCATAGAATCATTGAATGTTTTGTGTTGGAAGAGACTTAATTATCATCTTTTTCCATGGGCAGGAACAGCTTTCACTAGACCAGGTTGCTCAGAGGGATGTTCCCCTCAGATTTGTATGTAGCATATTTTTATAATCTCTGATCTCCCTTTTAATAAGTGACTCTAAATGCCTGAATGAAGCTTCCAGGCCACAAATAATAGCATGAATCTAATAAAAAGGTCTCACAATCAGAGCAGATTGTTTTATGGTTGTGCTTTTTCTGTTTTGATCTTCTTGCATACCAAGGGGCAGACTCGTGCATTTCAAAAGAGCAT
This sequence comes from Rhabdornis inornatus, assembly GCA_013397075.1. Taxonomy (NCBI): domain Eukaryota; kingdom Metazoa; phylum Chordata; class Aves; order Passeriformes; family Rhabdornithidae; genus Rhabdornis; species Rhabdornis inornatus. The sequence continues at coordinate 1,933,585 of VWZS01009792.1, forward strand.
TGCAATGCAATGCTACATTTCAGAGAAAACATAACACAATAAGACCAAATAATTAACATTTTTGTTGTATTGAATCATTACCTTCAGATAATTTTCAAGGTAAAAATGCTATTATAGATTTGCATATAGACACTGTTATCTGTGTACTGAATTTGAGAATTAGAATAAATAAATAACCATACTTTCAGAATCACTGAATTGTGTAAAATAAGTAATTCATCAATGAATACAGAATTAAGGACTTGAACTTTATGTCATGATCTTTGTAATAAATGACTTCATCCTAAAATCTACATCTCTGTAGATTTTACCTATTCATTATTAGTAATTTGTTTTATTTCTTTCCTCAATACAAGTTTTTCAATGACATTTATGAAAAAAAAAACCAACCTTTTGACATATAAAAAGGGTAGCATAGTGCCCTGGGTATTTCTCAGCTGGGATAGGAGATTTTCACAACAGTGGCTGAATGTGTTTCCATTTTTCCTTTTCAATAAAACTGAAGTGCTATTAAGACAGTTCTTTTTCTCAGACTGCAGACTAAAGAAATGGCTGGCAAAATAGTATTTTTAAAAGGTTTCTTAATGATTTAACAGATTTCTCTACTTATGAAAACATTGCATTTTCTTAATAGAAATTCTAATCAAATCAATGAAAAAAATCAAATTCTGACTCTTAAATTATAGTGGGAGTTGAGTTTAGATAGTGAATAATGAAATTTTATTAAACTGTTTCCATAAAACCTTTTTTCTTTAATTCGAAGTTGTAGATGAATAAGAATATAATATGCTAATGAAATGTGAATGTGATTTTTTTCAATCAAACGTTTTTTTCATTATAAAGCTATATAAAGGGTTTTTCAGTGGTTATATTTACAGTTTTAAAATTTACTACCACTTTTTGCTCTTTAATTTTCTTTTTTAGTCTAAATGCTTTTTTTCAATTCTAATATCTAACCTAAATTACTCCTCTTTAAATTTGTAACCATTGCCACTTGTCCTGTGACTACAGCTCCTGGTGAAGAGTCCCTCTTCAGCTTTCCTTCCCTTCAAAATCTTTCAGGATATGCCATTTAAGGTATTTCACAGGGGAACAAGCAAATAAAATCCAAACCCCTCTCTCCCCCATAAAAAAACAAAAACCAAAACCAACCAAACAAAAAAACCAACAACAACAAAAACCTCCCAAAAGCAAAAAACTCAAACTACAAAAAACCCCCAACCAAAGCCCTCTTGCATTATATCCATCGAAGAGGTCTTTTCAAAACAATTTTTCTTTCTGTTTTACTCAAGCTACTTATCCATTTTTAACTTGCTTTCTTCATTATTCGTGGTTAGATCAGAACCAGAATTGTCACACACTGGCAGTAGTCAATATTTATCTGACTTGGTGCTACTTGGCAGGTTATCTCATTATGGTTCCTATTTTTTTCTTTTCTTAGGGATATTTCTTTTTTGTTCTCTAGTGTCTAAAATTTTGGTTGATTAATGTGGTTGTACCATCGCTCATGGTAGAAATTGTCCCTGCTCTCACTTCTGAGCAATTTGCTATGGCTAGTGCCTCTCTAGATTTGCAGATAATAGCCTAAAAAGCAGTAAATTATAAAAGAAAAATACTTTTTCTGCCTTTCTGCTCTTTTAGCAATAAAAAAGCTGTGTGTCAGGAATAGAATAGCTTGATACCAAAAGTTCCAGAATTTAGCTCTGTGATTTATACTAAGAGAATACCAGGTTGGATGGAGCCCCAAAGATGACGGTCTAACCTTTTTTGGCAAGAGCACAGTCCAGACAAGATGGCCCAGCACCATGTCCAGGTGAATCTGAGAAGTATCCAGTGTTGGAGAATCCTCCACTTCCCAGTGGAGATTATTCCAATGTCTGATTATTCTCCTTGTGAATTTTCCTCTTGTGTCCAATCATATTTTTCCCAGGAAAAGCTTTTATCCATCATCCCTCATTTCTTCCATACAACTCCTTTTAAACAGGGAATCTCCATCTGCTATATCTACCTCTCTTTTTCCTCACATATAGATTCCTACTGCCTCACAAACACTACTAAGAATTAATAAATATCAATTACTAAATATTAATTTAATATATAGGTTGACATCTATCACCATCTTAACATATCAATATGTTTTAATTTTCTAGTTCAGTCTAATTATAACATTTCTTACATGGTCTACAATCCTTAAGTCTTTTTGAAGCTATTAACAGAATAATCTGTAATGATTTTTACACAAAGACTGATATACAGACAATGTTATTTCTCTGGAAACATGATATTTTGTAAACTCCAACACAATGGATTTCTGGTATTCTTACAAAAGATAACAGGGACAGAAATTTGTTTGCATATACCTAAAAGGTTCTTTGGCTTCAGAAAGAGGTACATGAAAATGAGTAAAAAATGGTAAAAATGGGAATTCACACCAGCAGTTGTTCTGCTGTGTGAAGACAGTACTCAAATTTTATTCCTATCATTGTTTTAAAAGTCTTTAAGAAATGAGAAGTGAATATACCTGACTGTAAAAATTTTTCTTACTAGATGTAACTTCCCTTTGAAGTATGGGGAAATGGGGAAATCCCATTCCAAATGGAATCTTGGGAGAATCTGTGTAGGATGCTTGCTCTCACAGCAGCATCTGAATAAACCTGCATTAATGGATACCTGGAGGTCCAAGGAAGAGATGAAGAACTGAAAGCCCAAAAGCCCAATATCCACCTTTTTGGTCAAAGTGGGCAGCAATTCAGTCAGATAACAGGGAGAGAAAATTTACATTTTTCCTTGGTATAAATCGAGTTTTTTTATCTTCTATCACTACGTTTGTTGCTGACATTAGAAATATTTTTATTTTTAGTTACATATTTCTTTCCTCCAGCTTAAGTGATGTTGTAAAGTACCTGGATAATAACAAAGCATTTGTTACTGAAAGACACAGAAAGGTTTACTTAGTATATTAATAAATATTCAAGTTTCGCAGCATATTTCTTGTCCAAAGTCTATGAGTAGGCATTGATTTCAAATGTCTAAGACAAAGGAAAATGCTTCACTGCAGAGGCCAGGAGAATCAAAGCACCACACTGTAATCAAGGCTACTGTCTGAAGAGTTGGATGTGTCCTTCCCTGAAAGTTAATATGGAGGTTCTTTTCTGGATTCTGTGATTCCAAAGTGTCAAGACTTGGAGGATCAAAAATTCCAAGCCTAATGTCACTAGCAATGAAAATATGCCATTTTGGATTCACAATTTTATTTATATTTATTTAATATATGTATTTATTTAATAATGTGATTTCAAATAGGCTGAAAGTATTTGCATATTCATGGTGAATTCTAATGTCAGCAGTAAAAATGCAGTATACTTTACAACTTTTAAAAATGTTAACATTGTCTTTGAAACATAGTTAATTGGATTGGAATATTCATCAAAGAGTTAAACATTAGGTAAATGAAAATGAAACAAACAAGTATTTAAAACAAAATATTCAACTCTGTTTTGGGTTGTTTAATTTTTTTTACTCATTGCCAACTATTTCAAATTCAAGCAAGGCATCAAAGGTACAGATGAAATAATTTTTAACCTCAAGCAAAACTAGTAAAAGATAATCACCATAGGATTCTCACTTCATTCTGTTTGAATACCAAAGGCCAAAGATTTCTGCATCCTAAAGACTGAGATAGCCCCTGAGGCTGTAGCAGTTTTAAAACAAAGTTCAGGAAACTGTTCTCTACAGGAGAGTATTTGGTGAATTTGGAAACCTGCCTACATGTAGATACACAATTGTGAATCTCAGTTGTCGAAGGAACTCAAGATAATCTCTGCTAGCTTTTGAATTGCAATTTCAGGATAAGCTGTTCTTGACAAGTTATTTATATTCTCCTGATGCTCACACAAATTGAGCTGAGGCCTGATTCCTTGCTATGAAACAGTCTTGATACTCCAGGATAGCAAGATACAATCAGTGCTGAAGTCCTAACTTCCATGAAAAACAATAAACTGTGCAGCTGGTGATAACAGCAGTACAACACATTTTCTGCTGCTTTTTTGCCCATTTTGTCAATATTCAAGCAAACAAATCTCATATTCAAGTTTATGCAAAAGCAGTTTAGTACCATTCATAAGTTACAATTTTTATTCTTCAGCTTTAACTGTGATTAAAAGTTTCCTATGCCCTTTATTTTGTCTCTTCATTTCATGGATATTTTCTTAAGTCAGCACTCTTTATATAGATGAAATTTGCAAGAATTTAGCACTTCAAAAAACACACCTCCCCGTGAGGTAGAAATAGAGTGGTAAATAAGACTTTTTGATTTTAAGGATCTCTGTGCTCTTTTTTTTTTTCCTTATGCCTCTATATCTCCTTCCAAAGCAAAATTTGGAACAATTGTAGCTCAAAGCTGTTGCTTAATATTATTCAATAGTGTTCAACATCAAATAAAACTTTGTGAAATCAATGTACTTTTAGTTAGTTGTTTCTTTATTTCTTTAATCTTTTTTTTCTTTTTTAATTGGATTTTGCTATACCCACATATCAATACTGCTTAATAGCATATCCCACAAGTACTATTGGTAATGAAATTATTTCAGCATAGGAAACAATTTCCTGTTTTATAATAGAAATGGAATTAAAAATCTGTGGTCACATTAAGTTTTCTAAGCTCTTGAGCAGCCTGGAATTTTAAGACACATGTTCACCTGTATAACTTTTTGATAAATATGTGAACATATGACTCTATCTTCCTCTGTATTGGCCTGAAAGAGAAACTATAGAAGTATTTCATATGTTATACAAGAAAATAAGGCTTTGCAGGAGGAATGTATTATTGTATTTGACTGCTTCTTTTACATTTTCTTTCATTTTCTTTTCAAGTTGTTTTAGCTCAAATCATTAAATTCTGATAAAAATTTAGAAAAAGATTGGATGAATAAGAAAAATGTTTTTCTATTCCTTAGTCATATTTATGTAGAAGAGTTTATCTAACAGATATTTCCATCTGATGATAAGTATCTCTTTATTTAATGTGAAATACTACTAATTATGTCTTTCCCTGTCTGAATATTTTTCTACTTCCAACCTTGGTATTTCTATACGAAATTACTTAATTAAAGCATCTCAAGGCTTCTTTGGACTGTGGTGCAGCAATGGGACATTTTTAAATACCAAATTAACATAAGTGCACTGTTTTCTAGAGAATTATATGCTGAAACACATAGCAAGTAATATTAGCCTGTTTGTGTGTTTTGATTCACAAGAAATGAGAGAAGTATCTTATGGATTGTTCATGGTGCTATTTTCTTTAAAAAAGACACCAAAGAGGAAAAAGTTATTGATTTGTAGAATATGGAATAAAGTCATACTGAGATTTACTCTTCAGTTACAGAACCATAAGAAAACTTACACAGTAAGAGAGCATTTCTTTGGGAATTAGAAATTAGATAGCATTTGTTAGGTTTGGGTGGGGTTGTTTTTGTTTTGTTTTTGTTTTTGTTTTTTTGTTTGTTTGTTTGTTTTTTGTTTTTTGTTTGTTTTTTTTGTTTGTTTGTTTGTTTGGTGTTTGTTTGTTTGTTTGTTTGTTTGTTTTTTAATTTTTTTATAGCCCAGGAAAGCACATACAGCTTTGTGAAACTTCCAGTATTGTGCTTGTTCTGCACAGGATAGAGTTAATTTTCTTCATTGTAGCTGGCATGGGGCTGTATTTTGGAATTGTGATAGAAAAAGTGTTGATAACCCAGGGATGTCTGCTATCACTGAGCAGTGTTTACACAGAGCCAAGGCATTTTCTGCCTCTCACTCCACCCCACCAGCAATTACACTGGGGGTGCACAAGGAGTTGGGAGGGGATGTCAACTGGGAAAGCTGAGCCCGACTGACCAAAGGGATATTCCATAATACTTGGCATCAGGTTAAGCATATAAATAAAAGCTGAGTGAAAAAGTGGGGGGAGATTTGGAGTGGTGACATCTGTCCTCCCAAGTCACCACTACATGTGATGGAGCCCTGCTGTCCTGGGGATGCCCATGGGAAGCAGTGAATTAATTCCTTGTTTTGCTTTGTTTGTTGTGAGCAACTTTTGTTTTCCCTACTAAGATATCTTTATTGCAACCTGAGTTTTATGATTTTACTCTTTTAATACTCTCCCCATCCCGAGAGGCTGTCCAGAGCTTAGCTGCCAGCTGGAGTTAAGCCACATGTGCTTATGGCATAAAGTATCTGACAAAACATGACTTTGTTCTCACGACTGGCATTCTGATCTAGCTATTTCATGCCCAAATTCTGAGCATGTTGTTCAGAGCATGGTGTCGACATTAATAACACCAAGGCCATGGGTTTGGTCCCTGTATGGGCTATTCACTTAACACTTGGACTTGATGATCCTTCTGGGTCCCCTCCAGCTCAGACTATTCTGTGATTTTGTGATTATGTGCTGAAATATCAGCCATATGTAGCACAACAGACTCACAGACAAAAAGCAGATTGGCTAGTGTGAGCAATAAAATCAAAACCAGAATAAAACTACGAGTGAAATTTAAGAATAGCCTACTTGAAATGAGAAAAATGAAAATACAAGTCAAACTAGTTTGTGTGTGTGAAACTCAAATACTTATTTGCCACATCAATCTACAGACTATCTAGGAAGTATTAAACATACTAATGAACACATTTCCTAAATAAGTTCATCAAAATTATATATAAGAAATGTTCTCATATTTAACACAGGAACTACCTTGCCAAAAAAACAAAGGGTTTCTCACCACAGTCCTAAGGTCACAGCCTATAGCATCCTCTGTTTTCCAAACAGCTTTGGCTTCTGAGGGTCAAGTTTGTCCTGGCTTCCTGTTGCAGAGATCCTTAATGGGCTGGGATTATGCTATGCTTTAAAGTTCAGCCTCTAGAATTAGTATTCTACTTATTGCCAATGTCTGTATCTTTTTAATCTTCCTTCTGTTGGGTGAAATTAAAAGAGAAAGAACAGGCAGTTAAAGATGTTTCCAGCTTTTGGCAATATGCATCTATACTGCTTAGAAGGTGACAATTCTACTGCCTGCAGAGAAGTTTTTTATCGACTCTACATTTATCTGGATCTGTGGAATAAAAACTACAGGATTTTTAGGGAAAAAGCCCAACTAAGCAAACCAAGTTGAAGAATACCCACTTGTTCACTTTATACTGCCAAATTCCTGAACGAAATTTATTTGTTTTTCATTACAGATATTTAAAGAATCTTCTCCAATTCAACCTCACTTTTCCATAAAATACGTGTTCAGATTCTCTGGCTGACTTTGTTGGGTGGTATGTGTTGTGTTGTGTGTCAGTAAAGACAAGGTGACTGAAGCTAAGCAATTTAACACATTAACTACTAAAAATTTCAGCAGCAAACAGAGAAATCCAAATATCACTGACTTCTTGAAAGCAATTGCTTTTTCTTCATGGAAATAGTGCTTTCCAACCTGTTTTTTATAAAAGTAGATTGTTTTCAAATGTCTTGGCACAGGATACAGATGGCTCTAATTTGGTTTTGTTTTGAAATGCTCAGCACATCTCTAATTGCATAAAAACATAATTTAAATGTCTGACTCTGCAAATTTATTTTGTTTTGGTATGAAGTACAGTAGAGGCTTTAGTAGTCTGTGATGGTGGAAAAGAAATTTGAAAGTAAATGTTTTTATGTTAATAAGGAAGAACAGCTTCTCATCACAAAGTGTAACTTCAAAAGTGTTTTTTAACTAGAGGCACTATCAAAAGAAACAGGGAAAGCAGCAGAAAAAATCAACCTTGACCATAGCATCTGGGCAGCAATTTGCAGAGAAACAAATTGCTTCAAAATTATTCATTGTTCAGAAAAATCTCAGTATTATGAAAACATATATATGTGTGTGTGTGTGTGTTTTAATATTATGCAAAAATGAAGTACTTTGCCTCTTTCTCAGTAAATAATCTACACTTGTAAAAAATCTCAGTTAATCAGATTTCTTCTTTTATTACAGATGCAGTCATGTTTTCTTTCCAGGTGTAGCTGAGCTAGTCAAAGAGATTGCTCTCCTCAGCTACTCTTTGGAACCTTCTGTCTGGAAGTTGCTTTCCATCCTCTCAGGCTTCAAGTGTAGACAATCTTATTTCACTTCTGTTAAAATGACCCAATTCAACATTAGTGCTAACACGTTCAGACTTGACTGTCTCTGGGCTGACATTGCACATATTCATATTTGCACTCTCACAAGTGAGAAGGAAGCAACCTCTGGTGTGGAAAGGTTAGTTGAAAATAGCAACAAATAGGACCAAATTAGTTTTTGGAAATCTGAATTTCTGTGATATCTGTATAGAATAAATTCAGAGCAAATGAACACAAAACAAGTAAACCCCTGCTATGTGACATCTAACCACTTAAATTATTACTTGTTCTTATTGTATCACAGCAGTCATATCATACCTTTCCTGTCAGATATTTGATTCCTTTTTCTGTGTTTCTGCAGGCTTAACACCAGTTTTCCAAATCATATCATTATATCATTTATGTCTTTTTTTCCCTGCTCCAAATAAGGCAGATTCAACAAGAGCTCTAGCAGTAGTTGGTACTCTCAAACAATCCATTATTGCAATAGGAAGCTATGCAGATGTACTTGAACTTTGCTATTTTTCGTTTCAATTTGTATTTTAATAAAGAAGGACTAAATCAACTAACTGCTTGAGTAAGACACTGAAGACAAGATAAAAAGAATTTTACTTTTTTTCTTTTGGGTCTCTAAATGACAGCAAGAATTATTTTTGTTTCAGATTATGTTTTTCTGTAGCAGCAAAAAATAAAGACATATTGAGAGAGCAGAAATAAAATAGGAACAGCCAAGTATATTTCAAGATACTGCATTTTGCAGAAAAAATCAAATGTAGAAGAAACATGAGAAGGACTAATGCTGGGTTGTCAACATATTTGAGGTAAAAGGCAACATTTTTATTTTCTTGTAAAACACATATCTTTATTTCACTGAAAGAGAGGAAAAATAAGCCTTTAACAAACACCTAAATAATATTTCATTTAACTAAATAGAGTTTCAATCTGCTTTGTACTAACTGAAGTAGGAGGTGAAGTTGACTGAAGATGGATGGTAATATATCTCCTTTGGTACTTAGTGTAGATTTTCCATCTCATTTCAAATTAAAAGAAAAAGAGTTAGGTTATTTTGGGGGAGAGTTTTCTTGGTGGGCTTTTGTGTTGCTTCTTTTTTTTCTGTGGTTGGGGTGTCTTTTTGGTTTTTTTTTTGGTTGTTTTTTTGTTTGCTTGTGGGGTTTTTTGGTTTTTTTTTTGTTATGTTTTTTGTTTGGTTGGTTGGTTGGTTGGGGGTTTTTGTCGGTTTTTTTTGGTTTTTTTTTCTTTTTTTNATATGTGTATTGAAGAAAGACTTATGTGAAAAAAAAAAAAAAATATTTTTAAATTGAGTTAAAGGATAAAATTTTAGTACTGTTGGAAAAAGTAAGGCTCCTTCTGCAGAACCCTGTAAATTCATTGGTGGTTCAGCAAGCTTAGTTTTTTCAGTCATGCTTTATTTTTCTTTTTTAGGGGATGACCTCATTATCTCAGGCTTATTCTTTACATTTTGAAATCAGCTATTACAGGTATTTTTAATAACAGTTAGTTGTTCTCTAAACTGCATCCACTTGGAGACCAAAGAAGTAAAAAAAAACAAAACAAACAAACAAAAAACAAACAAACAAACAAACAAACAAAAAAACAAACAAACAAACAAAAAAAAACCAAAAAA
>VWZS01009792.1:1943352-1961705 GCA_013397075.1 Rhabdornis inornatus
GTTGGTTGGTTGGTTGGGGGTTTTTGTCGGTTTTTTTTGGGTTTTTTTCTTTTTTTTTTTTGTTTATTTGTTTGTTTTTCTTTTTCTTTTTTGTTTTTTTGTTTTCTGGAGCTTTTGGTTTTGCATTCATTCTTGGCTGCTTGGCAACCGAGAGAATATCGCAATGTAACAGATTGCATTAGTGAGATCACTGTGTAGTTGTACCTAAGGGAAATTTCTCTGCTATAGTTGATTTAAATTAAAAAATGCTATTAACTCAATTTATCAAGACATTGAAGATACTTCAGTCTCCTGAATAGTCTTGCTGACCTCAGTTGACACCCTTATCTCACTGCCATCCTTTCCCACAGAGGAACGATTTTCTGTGTAAAGAACTTTAAATTATAATGGCATGTAGTACTTTAGATCTTCCTAAATGTGCCTCTGGAATGTTATGTAGCGATCTTCCCTGCCACTGAAACCACACCAGTCTATTGTATAAATTTGGAGTCTCAGTCTTTTGCATCTTGATATGTGTATTGAAGAAAGACTTATGTGAAAAAAAAAAAAAAATATTTTTAAATTGAGTTAAAGGATAAAATTTTAGTACTGTTGGAAAAAGTAAGGCTCCTTCTGCAGAACCCTGTAAATTCATTGGTGGTTCAGCAAGCTTAGTTTTTTCAGTCATGCTTTATTTTTCTTTTTTAGGGGATGACCTCATTATCTCAGGCTTATTCTTTACATTTTGAAATCAGCTATTACAGGTATTTTTAATAACAGTTAGTTGTTCTCTAAACTGCATCCACTTGGAGACCAAAGAAGTAAAAAAAAACAAAACAAACAAACAAAAAACAAACAAACAAACAAACAAACAAAAAAACAAACAAACAAACAAAAAAAAACCAAAAAAAAACCCAAAAACAACCCAAACCAAACAAAAAAAAACTCAATCAAATCTTCACTGTGATGTCAAACTATGACAGCCATAAATAAAATAACCACAAAATGCTGAATGAGCATTTTCTGTGGAGTGTTTGCTACATGAAAGATATCAAATATCCAGAATATCATGATTTGTACGGTACCTAAATATAACTACCAGCATAACATATAGATAATTTACACAACAAAATGAAGAATCTTTTATAATGCCCCCAAAATCAGAACTTTAATATCTCAAGTGTTCCTTCGTCTCAAGTCTCCCAGGCTCAGGAGTACTGCCACATGTATTCGTGTGCTAAGAAACCAAGTGCAAAAAGGTAATGTTGACTGAATCATGCTATATTGGAGATGTAATGCTGAGATGGGGGAAAAGAAGGTGGAGAATTGGTATTCAAACTGAGCAAGCATCTTGAAACTGCTTACACCTGAAAGATATGTAAGGATGTCTATACCAGAAGCTGGTCACTAGGAAATCCATGAGCATGGATATAGAAGCAAGATGTCACAGATGCCAGCACTTCTATCTGCTGGACACAGGTGTTTCTGGAAATGAGATGTGTGGAAAATCCCATTTTTCCTGCACACTGCAAAGTGAGACCTGCAAACTGAGATACAGAAGGTATCATATGAAAAACATGCTGGGGGAAAAAAGTGTTTTAACATATTTCATAAAAGATCATTGATATCATGTATTCACAAATCCCATCTCTGTCCCTTAAGGCTGAGCTTTTAAAAGACATTTTTTCTATCTTTCTGAGCACATCTCCAGCCAAACAGAATGATTTGAGGAGGCTACTACCATCCAACTATTGATCCAATTAATAAAAACAGGAAACAGCAGCTTCGTTTTTTATTGATGATATTGGGCATACAGAACCCTGCCTACTGCCATAAAAAGGATAAAATTCCTCTATGCCTTGATTTGCACAAGACATTGTAAAAGAAAAAAAAGCAGTACACAAGACGGATCACTTTGTTGGGCTGAAATGTGATTTGTCATTGCCAATGACAGGCAGACTTCAGAAAATTCGGTAACAGAAGTGTCTGTGGACTTAAAAGCTTCAGTGTCAATACTGCTTATAAAATTCTAGAGTCCTGGCCCTTGATGTGTTTCCCTGTCAGGTAAATTCATTTTACTCATGAAGGAGTAGCAGCACAAAGCCATCATGGAACTAAGGCCTCAGGTAGCCTGCTCAAAACTTTCTTATGGGCATTATGTAGGTGTGTGGAAAATAGGTTTAAAGAAGTTTTTTTTCCAATGAGACAAACTTTTCCTGGTGTTCTGCAGGAAGGAGGAAGAGCTGACTCCAGCACGGGTTGCACAGTCAATTTGACAGATAACTGCTGTTTGAAAAGTAAGCATGACATGTATGCTTGATGGCTTCAAAGTGCCGTAAATTGCCTATAGTTTCAGACTTTCTGTCCTTTTTCAGTCATTTTGACTAAGATGGGAAAAAAAAAAACTGAACAAAAGTATCCCAGGTTTTAAAATAGAACACAACATAATGTTTTACCTGTCTCTAAAGCCCTTGAGAATGAAATGCTCCTAAAGCATGCTGAACTTGAATAATTTAAGTCCAAGACAACTCTTCCAATATCCAGCCTTAGAAACTCAGAAATAATCTTTGCAGTGATAGTTAAATACCTTACCCTGAGGAATCAGAACATATTTTCCAAAACCATCTATCAGATGAGGAAAATATAAATTTTCTGAGTCTGGAGATTCTAAGTTGTGCAGTGCCAAAGATATAAAAGAAGTTTACCTCTTGAACAGAGTATCATTGCAGACAAACAGTGAGCAAGCACAGGTACCACAGCAGTGTCAGGTTTTTAGCAGGATTGTAGGACATGGAGCAGAAAAAACTCTCGAGGCATTTTGACATGTTTCCTCGCTTCCTTTCCAATTTTTGTACAATGTTGCTCTAACCAGGTACAGTAAAGAGTTCTGACTGCAGGACTGTGACATCAGTTTGCCGTTCTATTGGCACATAGGTAACAGAGATTTGAGTCTGAACACGTTCTTGATGATAATAGCAAAAGAAATAGATAATGACAAATACATAAAAACAAAATCCATTACATCACTTCTCATAAAATGACAGATTTTAATCATATTGATGATTTTAAAGATTTTCTGAAACTTAGTGGCATCTGTACCTCTTAAAAAACTTTATAAATATAAACCCTTTTTTTTGCTGTTGTAGGAAATACATTTAGGCAGAAAATGTTTGTTAACAATATGCTTTAAGCAAAGTTAATGTGATTTAAATTCTAAGATACATGTAACACACTCCTTATGTGCACAAAGGTCTACTATTCTTAAATGATCCTCCTTAAATAGACATCTGAAGCTAGAAGGAAAGTAATTAAGAGGTACAATAGGAACTATGTTCAAAGAGTGGAGAAGAAGAAGAAAAGATTTTTTGCTGCTCTGAGAGCAAGGCTGATTGTGATTTCAACTAATTTTTCTCTTTTTTTCACAGGAAGAATGTTGAAATATTTTTCCAAAAAGAAAGTAAATAAATACGAAATATGTTAATTTCCAATGGTACATGTTTCCCATATTCTATATATAGAAACTCTCACTGTAGTCATTGAGATCCTAGAGATTGAAGCCAAGATACTGAAGCAAGTAGGAAGGACCTTTTTTGTTAGTTTAAATTTTATAAACTGTAGGATATGCTATCTTTTCAATATTTTATATTTTAATGGAAATGTGTTCTTCAAATACTGAAACTTATTTATTAATGAATTTGACTGCAGAACTGACACCAAGGGCTTTCATATCCAGAAGTGAAATGTATAAACATCATCCAATACTGAAACATTTTCAGAAGCTCCTTGCTTTCCAAAGTACACCAGCAGATAACCTAGGAGATTGAAAATTATTTTACCATATAAGCAATATAAGCCAATTTTCAAAGCAGATAAAAAAAAAAAAAGTCAAGAAATAACCCCCAGAGACTTGTCATTACAGTAGCAAAGAAATAAAAAACATTTCTGAACAGTGACAGGACTTGTGATGTTGCATAAGCCTTTGTTGCTCATTTTCATAGCCTGATGTGGTACATCCAGAGTAAAGGTGATAATTTTTAGTACTATGATGACATTCATCAGCTGCCACTGTCCAAGTAAATATTCTACATCCCTGGAAGCGAGTAGCAAAGACTGAGCTATTCTGTATGTGTCTAACTTTTAAAGTAGTAAATTAGTGATTTCTTCTGTGACTGTACTCATCTGAGTAGCCCTCATTAAAGTCACAGCTGACTCTTGTCATTGCTATCTTTCCAAAAGTGGCAGCTATTCTTTTGTTCAGTGGGAATAAATTATTTCCTGACATCCCTCAGAGAAGTGGTGCAAAAAGAGAGTCTATGTTTCCAGAGAAATTTTGCATCTCTGCGAAGTCAACCCATATAACCATACATATGAACTTTTTTTTTCCTTAGTTTTCCTTCATCCACTCTTATTAATGTTTATGATAGGAAGTCCAACTTTGAGCCCCTGGCTTTGAAGTTTGCAACCAATATCGAGATCTAAAAATTCTTCTTTTATCATGTCTGGTCTTTCTGTGTGTGAGTGCTAACAAGAGTCAGAACTCAGGTTTTCCTCCTTACTTTCTCCTTAAGTCAGCTTACCATATTCTTAAAGAAATGCCAGAGAAAAGATATTCTAGGAGCAAACTGTAGAACAATAGTCGCTTCTCATGTTTTTTATGTCTTTTTGACAGATTAAATCTAGCTGGGCATGAGTGTACCTTTTCAGTCATTAGCTTTGGAATTATACTTACATGAGACAACTACATCTATTTTGCCATTCTTCATGTGTTAACAGGGTTGTAGAGGAAACTGTAATTAAAATGACTGCTCAGATTTAAGAGAAATTATGATAGGAATTTCTAAGGTTTTAGATAACACCAGCTTGCCTTGAAATGGGTTTTGTTATGCCCATAAATTTGATATGCCTTTACTCACAGTCTTTCAGCAGTGCTTACTAGTTCAGACACAGTTCTGCACAGGTATGGTTACCTAAATCATGGCTACATCCATCCTACATCACATACAGACAGAAATCATCTATAGTGGAAGCTGCATTTTGAGTTTTTAGGTGCCTTGGAATGGAATTCTGAGCAGAATGGGGTTAGACTTCTCATTCAGTTACCATGGAAAATTTGGATCTCAGGTCATGTATTTCAAAAGTCTACACAGAGACATGGGAAATGCAGCAGTGGCAGAAATCTCTTAAAAATGTATATCTAAATCACCTGCTCTGGGTCCTTGAATGATTTTCCTCTTCCATCATCATCATCGTAATTTTTCAGTACGTTAATCACACAAAGGCCGTGTCTTGCAGGAGTGGTTTTAAGCAACAGTACCAAAAAAAATAGGCTCCTCTTTTTGTTCACCTTTGGAAGGTCACTTAAATTTTCCAGCTGATTCTGTAGGCAGCTATTCTACATACCTGGGGGATTATTATCTGATTGAGAATTACATTTTCCCTTTTACTAAGGGGATAATTGAAAAAAAAATAATTACAGTGCTGAATTTCCTCATCTATCTGAATGCTTCATCATTAGAATTTTTAAAACCCTTCAGATATTAAAAGAAAACTGAGTGTACTCTATTTGATTTTTAACTTCCTTTGCCTGTGAAAGAAACACGTGGTAGAAAACATGAAGTACTGCTTAGTCAGTTTTCAGTCTAACTGCAGGAATGCCTTGTGAAGAGTACCACTTCAGCAGTGGCATTTCTATAGTATGCTTAATACCTCTCTTCTTCGCTCACTTGGTCAGGATGCCCTCTCCATCCCTTGTCTCTAACTCCAGTTTTACTTAGGAACCAAAACCATCCATTGGAATGAAACTCTTAAATGCAATATCAAAGCTATTTTCCATCGCAACCATTGAAGCACATACTTAGATGTCAGAGATGTTTAGCCCTTGCACTTTTAATAATGTGATTTCAGCTCAGGAGGGTGGATTTTCTCAAACCTTTGTCTGCGAGTGAAAAAGCCAAAACCCTCGTGCTTGATCAGGCTTTCAGTGCCCCGTTGGGGAGATCCTGCTCTAAACAGTCCTGCTGGATAAGAGCATGGTCAGCCGACTTGTTCAGGGTCATATGCAAAGACAAAAATCCTTCTCCTGGGATTAAAGTGGTCTGTCAGCACCCCAGGAAAGATGCAGGGAGCACACCAAGAGCATCAGAGACACCTCCTCCCAGGCTTCCACAGGTAGTGTGTTCCCTGCTGCCAGCAACTCTGAGTGCCCTTGAAGGACTCTCACTAAACAGTTTATGGAATAACACTCAATATAATATAAAATTGTGACAGGTTAAGGTTCAGAGATTGCCTGTGATAGTATCAGGCTGCAAAAACGCATTCAAAGCAATAAATGGACAAGCTGTAATTCCTAGCAAAAGCTGGCTCCAGATAATCAATCAGCACGCATGGACTGCAGCTGTTAGGCTTCCCTGTGGGGGAGAGAAGAGGGGTTCAGCCCATTGACTGGTCCCAGAAGCTAAGATAGAGTCTTCCCTAACTTCTCCCCGTTTTAACTGGCTTTTATACTATTTTTGCATTTAGGTGGAGCGTGAGTGACTCTAACCATACATCATGTTCAGTGGGGGCAGCTATACCTTGGAGGTGGGAAGATCACTGTTACATCTGAGCTGTGTGTTTGTGATCTCACCACAGCTGCTGGTTCAAGAGCAGGAAATCTTTTCCCTCCCTTGCTTGTCAGGTACTGTGTGCTTCATCAGCTGCGAGGTACCACTGAGTTCCCTCTTGCACAGGGATTTTGACAGAGCCTGGCCACAATGTCTCCACTCCACTCCATGCTCTGTTTAGTCTCCCTGAGCATGTATTTTGTGGGAACTCAGGCATGATGACCTCATGCCGTCCAGAGAGTACCAACTGCATTTCATCCTATAATTTCCATACTGTTATAGCTTCTGTTAGAATGTGAATAGAACTTCCCAGTTTTCTCTAATTTTACCCCCAAAGCATTTTCCCACAGATGTTGAATAAAATGCATCCTAAACCAAAGCAAACCTGCCATTTACTATGCAGATAGATTTGGATTAAGCAAAACCTGAAAAGCCCTGGAAAGTTTTTTTAAGGGAGTGCTAAATGAGACACTGAAGTATTGGTTACAGCTACACAAACATAGTTATTCAGTTCCTAGTGTGTATCATAGATCAAAAACTGTTAGGAAAAGAAGATATGTAAAATACTTTTATAAAATAAGATGTGTGTTTTACTATATTCAAACTGTTTACAATAGAATTGTGGAATCACAGAATACCCTGAGTTGGAAGGGACCTACAAGGATCCCCAAAGTCCAGCTCCTGGCCCTGCACAGGACACCTTAAGTCACACCATGTGCCTGAGAGCATTGTCCAAATGCTTCTTGAGCACTTCCCTAAGGAGCCTGCTCCAGTGCTCAGCCACCCTCTGGGTGAAGAACCTTTTCCTGATATGAAACCCAAACCTCCCCTGACACAACTTTTGGCCATTCCCTCAAGTCCTGTCACTAGTCACCAGATAAAGCAGGAGGTCAGTGCCTGCTGCTTCTCTTCCTCTCTAATTTATTTAGAATATTTGGTATGAGTGTTCATTTGGTCCAGAATACTTAGCTATTGCTAGTCTGTAGTTTGAATAGAATAACACAGGGAGGTTTAAAAATATGGCTTAAGTAGAGATTAATTGGTTAATGACATTTCCTCAAGTGGGATCCTGCACTTATTTCCAATAGAGTTAACTTTCTGGTGTGAGGTGTGATATACAACTTGGAAGAAAACAGAAGCAATTTTTTTCTTTTAAAGAGATAAGACCATCACTGTCTTATCACTGAGGAATAAATTTTACCTTAAGATCAAGCACTAGAGTGGCAAATATTGATTATTGATACTTATTATGTTAAATAAGCTGCTTCACTTGGGAAATTGCAAATAGACAAACATTCAAATTTTAAGAACACATTTCCATGGGGGGAAAAACGTCTGAACATTAAGGATATGGAGAAACTCTATTGCACACTTATCTGCTAACTTCACAATAGGGATTAAGTTCCTGTTCCTTCCAGAACAGAGTGTCAAAAGAATAGCATTAAATTTTCTCTCTATAGATATATTTATAAGCACATTTTAACTTCTTAGTAGAAAATGAAATGAGGTATGTGGCTATGATATGCATATGTGCAACTTTTTTAACAGGAGGAGGAAAGAAAAAATGAAATATCCAGACAACAAAATGATGTAGGACTTTAAAAAACTCTCTTTGTGAAGTGAGGCTTCAAGGCCTGAGTCATTTTAACTCCTTTAAAATAAAGCTGTGCTTGATCATAGTCTAAAAGTGCCTGCAGCAGTAGAAAGTTATGTGATACTATAGAGCCCTAAATGTTTCAGACAAAAGCATAAAAAAATGCTGGAAGCTAAGGCTTTTCTAAGTCCTAACTATTAACAGTTCTTTTCTCGTTAACCATTTCTTCTGGTTCCACCTGGGGTAGAGTTAATTTTCTTCACAGTGGCTGGTATGGAGCTTGTTTAGTGTTTGTGTAGCATTTTCAGTAATTTTCAATAATTTCAAGTGAAGCAATTAAAAATTCTTACCAAGGGCTGTGTCACTTACTTAAGAGAGTCTCTCAGCTATAGCCAAGCATTCCCCATAGGTCTGCATGCCCGCAGGACTCACTCTCACAGTGGCCCTTGCAGTTAGTCAGGAATAATCCTGTGATGTCCAGATATCCCAGAAAAGCTTTCCAGTGGAGGAACTCAAAACCCCACACACAAAGATTTGGTCATAGGCTGTAGACACAACTAAAGAAACAGAAACTAAAGAAAAGGAAAATATATGATAAAGTGTGTCTCTCAGAAACTTCCTTCATAGATTAATCTTGCAGGAGGTGAGTCTTACCCCGCATGGTAGCAGACTGGGTGTCCTCTTGCATGTCTCAGGTGTCTGGGTTGCAATTAAAGGAAATTAATCCTTTAGGTGATGTTAGGAAAACTCGTATACTCTGTTAGAATAACTCCTTTCTCCTGTTCCCAGTTTGTATTAATTTTTGCCTCCCACATCATCCTTCACTCACAGAGTAATTCAGAAATTGCTGTGGTTTATTAACGTACTCAGAAAACATTTTAAAAAAATCTTGCCCTGTATTATTGGCTTCTGTTACTTCTTTTGAAGACGTTACTCCTCCAGAATATAACATTATTTTTCTTACTTTGACTAAACACTTAGCAAAATATTAACCAAATATTAACCTACTGGAGAAAAATGTTCTCCCTTTCTCCGGAAGCAATGGGTACATCTAAGGGTAGGACTTTAATTCACTGAGCTTGTATATTATATCACATATCCATTATATAAATTAGCAGCTGGGTGTAGAGGTTGTTAAAAATCTCTCCTAATCAGGTTGTGATAATCAGGTATTAACTGACACCAGGGTTGAAGGTAATGAACCAAGGGTTATTTGAGACTTGCTTCTTTACCATCTGAAAATTTTACATTTAGGACCTTAATTTACCTTAAAATCCCTTCTAAATTTTCTCTATTCTAAATTTTATTGGGTAATTTATCTGTTTCTCTCTGATCCCCAGTTAAAATAACTTCAGAAAACAACCAGTTAGCCGGATAAAATGCCCCTGTTCAGCTGAATTGAGTCATTCCTTTGGCATTGCTGAAAGGATTGGTTTATTATTTCTATATTCTAATTCTCTTAGTTGTAGAACAAGACCAGCTAATTATGATATATATTTGATTGACATAAATGCCATATTTGCTAGTAATTGATTTTTTTTATTGCTTAAAGGGGAAGTAAAGAACTTTTTTTTTTAAATTCAGTCATGGGTTTCATACCAGTCACTGATTTTTTTCTTTTTTTTCAATATATTTAATAAGTAGAATAATAAGTTCCCTTAGAGGAAAGAGAAGAAAGAAAATTAATCAGACCTACTCTTTAGTATAGTTGCAACAGGAAGACAAGAACATGGGAAATACATCCTTATAAAAAAGCACACAAAAGTAATTTCCAGAACAATTTTTCATTACCTATGTGTCATAAACAAATACAGTATAAATCCAGCAATCGCTGAGAAATTAGAATAGTAGGTTGTTTTATTGGTGTATATAATAATATAAATTAATAGCCTGTCAAAGCTCTTGAAAGATCATAGAGAGTTACAACAAAAAATGGTAACAAAAATAGATTTTACATCTTAAAGTAAAATAGAACAAAACAAACACACAAATGTGAAAGATACAATAAACTAGAACATAGCAATGTATCTATCAATACACTGTGACATAACAAATATTTATGTCTTTACCACCCCAACTCAGATATTTAGTAGACACATTATATAATTAGGCATTCTGAGTAAATAACTACTTTTCAGGGGAAAAAAAAGGTAAATTTCATTAAAACTGACTTTTATTTCATTATGACAATATGGCTTTTGACTTGGATTTGAGTAGATTTACACAGAGTTTTCAACTGTAAGTCTACAGAGTGATTAGATATCATAGAGAATGGGGTTTTTGGTGGTGAGACACAGAAAATGGGGAAGGTAAGAGAGGGAACTGATTTCGTTTCAATCATTTAAGAAATTTTACTGTGCAAAATTGTATTCCTAAGTGATTTTTTCCTCAATAAGAAATTTTCAAAGACTGTTTCAAGCAATAAAAATATTTACATAAAGAGTTAAAAGCTGATTTTCTTCTGTAGATTCATCTTATTATTTTAATTTTAATAATTTGATTATTCAGTAAACACTCAGACTGTGGGATTTGACAGAGGCCTACTATACTCATTTTGTGTTTGCTTGTCTCACACATCACTATGCAAACCAATAGGCTGTTTCAGGTTATTCTTATGAGATGATGAGGATAAAACTGTGGCTTCTCCAACCAAATAAAACACAAAAAATATTTAAGCAACCAATTTTGATATACTAAAGAGTAATCCCATTGGTTCTGATTGCAACAAAAGCTTGGGCTCAGACTTGGCCTGCTGTGATTTTTGCCTCACTGTGAACTTTGCTGGCAAAAGCGTCTAGTGGTAATTTTTAAATTCACATCCTCCTTGAGTTTAAAGAAAATGCCATGATTCTCTTCAGGATATGCCTTAGCCGAGCTGAAAAAATGACACGAATCCAAATTAGCCAAATTAGTGGTGACAGAACTGGGTGTGATCATTATCTCACATGAAGAGACAGAGTAATATTTTCTGTTTGCTCATAGTGTCCAATATTCAGGACAATGGATGAGGGATTTCTGATGTTTCTTATAAAATTACAACTCGTGTGAGTAAATTCAATACACCTATAGCTACAATGCTGTTTTATAAGATGTTAAAAGATGACAAGGTAGAGATTGTTGGTGGTGTTCTTTCACTTCAAAGCAGTAGCTCTGTAACAAATCCTGATATCAGTATCCTATTTTCAGGACATAATAATTTCCTATAATCATAGAACACCAGAATGATTTGGGTTGAAAAGGACCTTAAATATTGTCTAGTTCCAACCCACCTACCATGGGCAGGGACATTTGTCTATCACAAATTTATTGCTTAGCAGAGTGTTAAGAGACTAAAAATAGCAGAAGGGACTGAGTTTGTTTAGTGTCAGACACTGCATTTGAGTTACCCACCCTGGACTCAAAGCACAGTTTAGGTAGCAAATGGCTTCTATGGAACAAGTAATCAGACGTTTTAGGAAACACAGGATACTTTCTTATACTAGGAATTTATGTAAATTTATATTTCTTTCCACTGGCAATGTCTAGTTTTATAGATCTAACTCCTCATTTTTGTCTTCCTTCCTTCTGGGCCACTGAAGAAGAGATTCAGGCATTTTTTCACCTGGCTTTGGGCAAGCACTGTGGGTATATACCAGGTGTGGACATTTCCATCCAACATTATTCTTCAATGCTCTCTAAGGAGGTCACTGGGTGTCAAATGCCCACAGCTTCATGCAGCCTCACAGCATAGGGTTATAAAGTTAATTTTTCAAGGTCTTTCAAGCGAGAACAACATTATAAATTGTATTTGTGTCTCATGCTAACAAGGATGACTCTTGGACACAGCTGAAAACTGCTGTGCTTCAAAGCAATGTCTGTGGAGAAGGTTAGTCTGCCCCTGAGGATAGCTTTGCACAAATTACCTCAGTATGCAGAATTCTGCCCTAGGCGTAATTCAGGGAAAAAAGGTGTAGTTGAAGTGTACAGTGACTTGTTCAGATGAAAATAACTCCTACACAGAGCATTCCATTTGGCAAGATGAATCCCAAAATGTATTTCTGCATTGTAGAGAAATTATTTTACAATGCCACCTACTCAGTTGTGGCCCATTACCATCCTGAATGTAACAATGGAGCAAAAATTGAGTTGCTCTGCATAAATGAGAATGTTTTTTTCCCTAGTACTTCTTGGGATGATTTCAGAAGCTTTCATTCTCCTCAGGGATGTCTCTAGACAATTTAATTTTTTGCTGCCCTTTAAAAAACCCAAGCCTTTACAATCAATGATGTTAGCATCAAAAAACCTTGAAACCTGTGTCTCCAGGACTTGTTTGCTTTTTGGCTGCTGATACTGGCTGCTATATCAGACTATGATTAAGTGAAAATTATGGGTTTTAACTCTATTGTGCATGTATCGTTCTTTCCATGGTTTCCAAAACCTTTTAATGGTATTCTTCTACTATTTTTCACTGGTTTAAAATGCTATTTCCATTATATATAGAAATTCTGGGAAGAAAAGTAGAATAAAAATGGGAACTAAAGTATATAAAATTGAGCTTTATCTCTGTTTGAATGCTAAGTGCAGCTTTGGTTCTCCCATCGCAAAGGGCTAAGCCTGGAAATAACTCATGAGGGAGTGAGAGAGTTGATCAAAGATTGGAAAGGCATCTGCATGTGACTAAATAGGCTTCTAAACTAAGCTTGAAAAAGAAATAGCCAAAGTATCACTAGAGATCTCAAAAAGTATCACTGGCAAGTAGAAAGACAATGGGGATCAATTAATTTCATTCTCTTATTGTAGACGTTTGAGCTGGTAAGTGAAAAATGCAAAACCCCCAAACAAATAAATTCCCATACCAAGGCCAGTAGTTCCTCTTGTATAATAAAATCCAATAACATGTGGAGTTCCGTACTTTAAATTTCTCTTAATTCAGAAGACAAGTTGATGTAGAAAATGCACAGAGGATCAGTATAAAAACAGCATTTCTGACTCAAAACGTATCAAGCTGTTGAAGGTGGGGAGAGGACTCTGTGTGATCATCACCAAAAAAGTTCTGTGTTCCTGTACTCTTACATGGGCAGCCACTGCTGCTCCCTACTGGAAAGAGTATCCTGAGAAAAATGGACTTTTTAGCCTAATTCATTAACTCCTGCTATTTAAAAAGGTATCAGCTTGTCAGTAGCTAAGCTCCTTTTTACACAACATTCCCAGATTTATACTTGGTTTAGTATTTTTTTTTTTAATCTTGTTGTGGGTTTTTTTCCTCACTTAAGTCTAATTATGTAAGTCAGAGATTTCTATTACCTTGGAAATTGTATGACACATATTTTAGCCTTAATTCAATCACTTTCTTATTTTTCACGTCTTTCCATTCTTTGTTGTTTAAAACTACACAGATTCTATGCTTTGAATTTACATGGCGTGCAGTGCTCTTCAATGCAGCTCTCTTCTGGAGGTTCCTTTAGTTAAATAACTGAAATCTTTCAAAGCAGGTTTATTGTCAAAATAAGGATTAAATTCTTGTATATAATGCAATGTTTGTATTTTTCCTATGGGAACCCTAATTGCTTTTATGGGAAATGGAGCTGTTCTACTTTCACATTCATTACTTTTTCTTTTTTTTTTTTAACTTTTAGTTTCTTTAGTCTCACAACCAAGTACCATTCAAAATCAGTTTGAAATATGAAGTCTGGTATACACATTGAGCACAGCTCTTGAATAGCCCAAGTGATTCCAGCATCTGCAGAGCACTGCTCCTCATAAACACATGGGACAGTCTGTTATCAATTGTCTAATTATGTTAATGTTTGTAAAGAATGATGCAACATCACTGAATATTTTCTTCTCTGAGGATCGGAGGTGTTGTGATAGGTATAATAAAATACACACAATTCAGTACAAGAAGAATAAGATAGTTGAATGTCATTATATTCAGAATTATTTATGGCAAAATCTGCTCACAATCTCATTAAGCACAATTTTACCAGAACAATTAAGACTTTATGAAGATTATATGATAGTCAGAGTTTAGCTTAACCTGTCCATACATGAATATTTACACATACAGACAGAAATACTCATATTGTTTCCTGATTACTGTCAATTTTTCTTCTCTTTTATAATTCTTCATATTCTGTATACTAGCTTAGCCTTCATTATGACTCTGGAGATGCAAAGAAATTAGATTTCTTTTGTAGGAGGTGTTCATGCTTTTATGTGAAGCTGATAATAATGTGCCACTTCTACAATTACATGATCACATGAGAATTGAGAACTCAATATGACAGATGTATATTTTAACCAAGGGAACACATCAGGAAATAAGAATAACAAAGTAATTCAAGCAAATCTGCCCATGTACAGACAGCGGTGGGAAATGAAATTGAGATTAACAAAGGCATATCAGACTCATAAAGACTTTCTTTGCCAAAGGCACAGAAGTATAGTATCACATAAAGATGCTACTTCTTACAGGGAGCAGCATTTCAACAGCTCAAGTTCTTACTTTCTTTAGACATTGTAAGTGGAGAAATATATGAAGTGAGAACTCAGAAGTGAGCGATCTTTTTGTCAAACAAGCAAAATTTAAAAAATCAATGCCTTTACTCCTCCTGGTTCTTCTTGTTCTTTCTAAAATTAGAGATTCAGTTTTATCTAATGAGATTAAAAGACAAAGTTCCCATTTGTAGATTTGGTTGAATAAGTTGACATTCTGAAAGTGATCTGCTTCTCTTCCATTTCAGAATCTTTGTATTATGTTTCAAGATTTAATGAAAATCAATCCCTCCTTAGAAGTTTAAAGACAGTTGATGAGATTTGGAAGTTTTCTCTTTTCATTACTTCCCTCAAGATGGTTGTTTGATTTTATATATATTTTTTCATCACAACTGCCACTAAATCTATCTATCTATTAAAATACTCCAATTTTTAAAAGTTATTCTTGCATCTCTTTGAGAATGTGTTCTTTTATCTCAACATAAGTTTTCCTGAAGATATTTAATCCTGTAATTTGTATGTCCTGTGCTATATCCTAGGATTAGAAGAGGACATGGATCTACAAAAGTTTGGAAAATATGATTTCCCTACCAGGTTCTTTGAAGTACATTTTATCAGAAATTTCTTATTTTAACTATCCATGCATAAAAAAATTAATTTACAATAACTTGTTTAAAAATATATTAAAGACATTTCAATTCCACTTTTTTCTACAAATATGTTGCCTTAAAAAAATACCCTCTCCAATGGACTGAAAACTTTATAGTCCCTGCACATGACAATCCCAAAAATCATACCATGTACGTGAGAATATAAATATAACAAAACCTCTTGTTATACTGTTTGTTAGGGTTTGTTTGTTTGTTTGGTGGTTTTCTCCCCAATTAAAACAGTTGAAATTAGTTATTTCTAATCATACATAAGTGCAGGGAAAAAGCTTTTATTTTCTGAAGGTTCTTCCTCTGTGTGAAAAAAGCTTGAATGCAGCCACTATTAAAGCCATTTTGTTAGATATGGTCTTGCAATATTATCCCCGAGGTTTGAACTCACAATATGTTTTCTAAAAGACTGTTTTAGAGTATCATCAGTCGGTGGAAACTGCTGATTTGAAAAGTTGCATTACGTGGTCTAATATGTCTAATGCCTTCATATTAAACCACTGAGACATATCATTGCCTTTAGATGTCCTTGGGTTCTCTTAGTTTTCTTTTGAAAAAGCAAAACAAAACAAAACAAAAAAAACCCCACAATTTCTTTTTCAACAATTTGTTTCGCGCTGAAGTGAAGGGAATTTGAAACTGTAAAAGTTAGAGTGACTTATTAAGAGTTCATGAGAGAGAACGGATGCAACACTGCTTTACTTTCAAATGTTTCCTATTAAAATAGAGGATAAGCAGCTGGGATCACACGTTCATATATTCTTGCCTTATTTTAAGACTTATTCTGTTACAATAGTGTTCAAAATATTACCATTCTTTTTTCACTCAGTCTTCAGTCTGCCTGAGGATTTTGTTCTGTACTAAAAGTTTTGTTTTCCAGCCTGGACCTTACCCTGGGAATGTATCTGTGACTTCACTAACCTTTACTTGACCCAGTCTTCCTTTTATATCATCCTTCCTCTCACAGATTAAAATTAATCTTGCCTAGATCAACTCACTCTAAAAGGTTATGTCTTCACATAAGGTCTGACATATGTGTCATTTTTGCATGCAGTTTTTCTGACTTTATGATGTAGTATCAATCACCTTATCATGGAGGAAGTTTGAAGTAAAAATAGGCACAGACACACATTTCCCTTTAAAATTCTAATTTATCGAAATCAGTTATAAGGTAAAAAAAATCTACTTTAAATATTGTCAATTCTGCAATAAAGGGAATGAAAATTTACTTGGCTATTGGGTTTAGAAGTAATAAAGCTGGTCAGGAATGACATCCATGTCAGGAATAAAAATATGTGTTCTTGTTATCTTCTTTTTCATATATGGGATATTTTACTCATCGCACCCCAAAATTCTGAGTTGGGAGTGCATGGACATAGATCTGCAGAGAAAATTGGTGTTCGTGCTTTGACTTCTGGTAATTTTAGTAATTTTGAGATTATGTCTTGAAGCAGTAGAAGGACAAAAAGAAAATATTTCCTAATTTTATAAAATATGTTATCTTTCCTTAAACACCATATGCCATGGATTTTAATACTCTGTAATTCAGCCTGGCTGCCCTGTGCTCAATCTGGGCTGTTGACCAAGGTACTGAAATTATTCTGATGGTTCACTAAGAACTAAGATCTAATGGTTAAAGTGATAACCAATCAAAAAAAAAAAAAAAAAAAGGAGTATCAGAGTATCATAATTTAGATTGCATTTATATGATTGTTCTATAATTCTATAATTTCCAAATAAGATAGTTTTGGTTTTTAGGGTTGTGTTTGTTTGTTAGGGGGGTTTTAGTTGTTGGTTTTGTTTTGCTTTTTTTTTGTTTTTTTTTTAAATGCCATTCGTGCATCTTGTATTCAAAATGTATTCAAAACACTCTCTGGAGGGTTTTCCTAAAATAATAGTACTAAAATTTCCAGAATATGTTCAGCACAGTTTACTCCACCTTAATGCTAGAAAATAAGTAGACATGTAGATGAGGTTTTCAGACCCCATAATGTACCTTGTTCTGAGAGTGGCCCAATGTGGTTCATTTTTAAGTTAATGAACTTACATATAGCTATAGAAAAAGCACTGGAGCTTTAAAATTCCACCTGCCTGAAAGCAAATGTTACTTTGCTTTGAGAAAACAGTGTTATTCAATAAAACTCATTCTGTCCATAAGGAAATTTTATCACTTCATTATTACATATAGTGATATCCGTGGTGTACTTACATATTAATGTGGATGGTATAACTAAATATTCCTAGCAAATATTCAACATTCAAAACACTTGTTTACTTTGCATTTGACTCTCATTGCTAAATTTCTAGAGTTTGTGGTGTCGCTAAAATTAACAATGTTTTCTTTGCATTTTGGTAAAGTCCTGAAAATCAAAACTTAGAAAAATCCTAAAACTGAATCCCAAAGCATGAAAGAAACATTCTAAATTATTAGAACAAAACAACAATTTTAGGAAACAGCTTGTTTATAAATAGAAGGTGACAGGAGTATCTTATTAAAGTGTAGATCTAAAATGATGGATTTTAACTGGGGTTTTGGAAACAACTGCAAGAGAAAATTATAGGATATAATTCAACAGAGTGGTGAAGCTTTTATTGTATGGCTTGGAACCAGCAAAGGGATAATATTAGTCACTGCTCCCAAATGTGGCCTTGAAGTAAGTAGTGGAAAGCACCATAAACCTTGAATTGGAGTGTCTCCTTGAGGAATTTAAGCCAGAATTGTGAGGAATATGCCAGAGTTATTGCTGAAGAACAGGGTGAAAAAAAATTGCTTTTTCACTAACTTCTTTTTTCGGTCATAAAATAGATAACAAACTTCATCAGCTACAGCAAGACCAGTAGGCATATATGAAAAGTAATGGGAATCTTCATATAGAAACCTGTATTTACAATTACCTAACTTTCATACTTATGGATAATTAATGAACTGTACAGAGAAATACTTAGAGACAGTAGTTCAGGCTTATAACTGACTTACAGATTATTATCTATAAGTCAATTATAGATATAATTATAAAAATACTTTAAAAGTATTTATATATATAT
>VWZS01009792.1:1962444-2070389 GCA_013397075.1 Rhabdornis inornatus
TATTATTTTGGTGGGGTGAGGAGTAATATACATGAATTAAGCTCAAAGATCTCCCCTCTTACAGTACTCTATGGAGAAAGAGCACACCAGACCATAGAAGAAAGCAAGTATTCTACACTCAGCTGTCTCTAGCCCCCATAGGCTACCTTGGCATCGGGGCACTGGTGGAGCACTGAGATTCTCCAATTGTTCACTGCTAACCACAGAAGATGAAGAAAGAAATGCTTGGATTATGGGACCAACTTTTTTTTTTAAAACACTCTGTCAGATTTCATTAATCATTTGCTATAGATGGCTTTTTGGTTAGTGATCTTTTAGTTGGTTTTGTTGGTTGTTGAGGGAGTTTTGTGGTTTGGTTTGGTTTGGTTTGGTTTGGTTTGGTTTGGTTTGGTTTGGTTTGGTTTGTTTGTGTGGGGGTTTTTTTGGTTGGTTGTTTCCTTGTTTTTTTGT
Organism: Rhabdornis inornatus; assembly: GCA_013397075.1. Classification (NCBI taxonomy): domain Eukaryota; kingdom Metazoa; phylum Chordata; class Aves; order Passeriformes; family Rhabdornithidae; genus Rhabdornis; species Rhabdornis inornatus. Next base: position 1,962,895 of record VWZS01009792.1, read on the forward strand.
GGGTGGAAGTTGTGTCTGTGTTTTTTTGTTTTGTTTTGTTCTTTTTAAATCTGGTAGAAAAATCCAAAATATGCCCACAATGTACTGAGACAAAAACTGCTGTGGTGGGGTTGGGTTTTTTTCTGTGAAAGCTAAACTTCANATAGAAACCTGTATTTACAATTACCTAACTTTCATACTTATGGATAATTAATGAACTGTACAGAGAAATACTTAGAGACAGTAGTTCAGGCTTATAACTGACTTACAGATTATTATCTATAAGTCAATTATAGATATAATTATAAAAATACTTTAAAAGTATTTATATATATATTTTTTTTTTTCTCCTTATGGCTTATAACATTCAGCTGTCAAAGCAGTTGCATTATGCCTGAAAATTGTGGCCTTTGCACTTGGATATCACTCAAATATCCAGGGATCTCTGGAGCACCCCTGAGTGCACTGCACTTGCTCTTGCCTGCTCATTGTCTAGAGCAAGGAAAAACTGGAATTACTCCAGTAAAGTAGGAGAAACTAGGTAAAAATACAAGTTCAACCTGAAAGGAGGAGGATACCAGCAGCCATGATTAAATACTGATTGTATTTAAGAAATCTGAAGGCCATGCACTTGTCCATGTCAGGGAATTACAAAAGCCAACTACCGCCTTAGGGATGGGGAACCAGAAACCAGAACTGGGGGTCTCCATGTGGGGTGGCAGAGTAGGGTCTGACATCCAGGTCCCATCTGCCACTCCAGTCAGGAGCAGACAGCCAGGAGTCACCAGGTGAGCCCCAACCCTTGTCACTGGGCACCTCCCCAGGGACAAGCCAAGGCTGGTGGAGATGTGGCTCCATCCCAGCCAGGTCCATGGCCAGGAAGGGCAGTGGGAGCCAGAGACCAGCATTGCTGCAGCATCTCTGCAGGGACTGATGGGTCCAGGGGGCTGACACTGGGTCCTGGGCCATGGGCAGGGTGGGACAGTTTGGTGGGGAGCAGAAATGAGGTCCTTAGCCATGGTCAGGTGGGGGAACCACAGGGGAGTGGACAGGGACAGTCAGGGCTAATGGTGTCTTCAAAGTCCTGACAATAAGCCTGCAAGTACTCCTGCATTTGATCCATTGCAATCAAATCTCTATTCAAAGATAATGGAACTGGTTTTTATACATAAATTTGGGCAATTGGGCCCTTGAAACTCAATCTAACATTCAAGTGCTGCTGTATTTTGAAATACAATATTAGGTATTGAGGGAAATGTGTGTGTTTTTTTTTCTACCAACTCACTCTTCAACAAGCAATCTGGAACTACTCAAGTCTCCCACTGCTGTACCCTACCATAAAGCAGCAGCAATGATGCATGCCATATCCAAGTAATTTTGCTACTTGTCTGAAGAGCTGTTTATTTAACAGTTTGCCTCTCCAATATATCTGCTTGTATACATGATGTTTTTATACATGCTGTTATCAATCACTTAATCAAGAACAGTATTTGTACTTGAGAGAATTTCCTATATATATATATATATANTGGTTTGGTTTGGTTTGGTTTGTTTGTGTGTGGAGGTTTTTTTTGGTTGGTTGTTTCCTTGTTTTTTGGGGGGTGGAAGTTGTGTCTGTGTTTTTTTGTTTTGTTTTGTTCTTTTTAAATCTGGTAGAAAAATCCAAAATATGCCCACAATGTACTGAGAGAAAAACTGCTATGGTGGGGTTGGGTTTTTTTCTGTGAAAGCTAAACTTCAGAAAAGAACATGGTCAGGACATGATCAAAGGAAATGACTGAGAACCAGATGTTACTACTACAAATTTAATTTTAGAACTGTCTGGACAACATCACTTGTAAAAATAAAGCTGGTACTGGAAGGAACGGCAATTTAAAAGCTGGAGAAGAGTAACCAAATAGGATTATACTGCAGCTACTGGAATTCACTCCAAATGGACTGATTTGCTCTACATTGTCTTTCAGGGTGACTTTGGCTAGATAGGGAAGATGTGTTTGGGGACTGGAGAGAATTAATATCCTGCTTTGGGTTTTGTTATTGTACAAAATTAAATATGTGCTCTAACCCAAATTGATTCTCTGAAGGCTCTTTTCCAAAATATTTTCATAATCACTGTTGTGGGATTTTTTTAATCTTTGCTATAGTTTATCCCCTACATAATGCTTCTCAAGCAGTGACTCCTTCATTAGCCCTACTTAACAAATCCCAAAGTGTCAAATCCTTTGTATCGTATCAGCAACACTAATTCTTTAATAGGTGCTGCTCCTAGGATTCTAATAGAATAAAACCCATTAGGTATTCTGTCATCCTGGAAGATTCTTCAATTATTTATGTGTAACTATTTGTTGGTAGTTGTGTTGCTGTCATTAAAATTCTGAAGTCAGTGAAGTTTTAAATAATCAGAGGAAGTTAATATTTTAATTTATAATCTTAGTGAGGAAAGGTAAAAAAATCTTGCTAAAGGTCACCTGCTAAAGAAATCTAAGTAACTGTTTTTCAAAAAATATCTATTTTAATGTATGTATTATCTTGCTGTGAGGTGAAAATGTTTGCATTGAATTTGGGCTTCTTACCTTATTTTTTATTTTTATTAAATTCATTTATTTTCTACTTCTTTGTAAATTTTGCATTTTATTTTCTTTAAAATTTAGAATAGATTAGCAGAATCAAATTTTATATACTGTATTTCCCTTTTTTTCTCTCACTTTTCTGTCTGTTTATGTCTATTTTGTCACATGCATTTCTTTCAAAGCCTCAATTTTTACACTGAAAAGTTATTTGTGAGTTGTCTATGACAATTACCTGTATATTAATATAATTTCATGGAATTAAAACTTTAAAAATACATCGTGAGGCTATACAAAGAATGTGGAATGAAAGATCAAAACCTTTATTATTGTCCATATAAGCTGGATTTTCCTCCCTCCTTGTACATAAGCTCTAAGATATTGACAGGGTTATCAACAGCACTGATTGTCTCGTTCTCTGCAGCAGCTGTGACAGAAAAAAACAAAATAACATTTTTTATACCTATTAATAGGGATATGGTAGCAAAAAACGATGCTTTTCTGAAAAAGAAAAAGAAAAAAAAGCAAGAGAAGTCTTAATTCAATACAAACAAGTCCATTTTGAAGTACTATGTGTCTTTTCTTGCCTTGGATTCTGACTATTCATGCTAATTCTTCAAGGCAGAGAAATGTTATTTTCCCACCTCTGCACATGTAGACCAGAAGACTTACATTCTCAAAGGAAATACAGTTCCTAAACAAAATGTAGTCCTCAGTAAAAGACAGTGCCTTGGCTCCTCAGATGTTCAGTGTGTTATTCAAAACTGACATATTGCAGAGCTTTGTGTCTTCTTGACTAGCTTTTAACCCCAGAATCCTGCTTCTTTATTCCTATCAGGCAGGACACCTGGATTGCATCTCTGATTCAGCTGAGTATGGAGTAGAAAAACTGCTGACTCTCCTAATGAGGGATAAAGACTAAATTCTCCCTTAGAAATTCTTCATTACATTTTCAATTCAATTATACTGGTTGTACTCTATTGGTTGCATTAATGTACTTCATCTATACTAAAATATCAACGGACATGACTTAAAAGCAATTAAAGATATCTAAGCAGGAAGATACAATGAGATGTTTTGTGGGGTTTTCAGATATGTCTTATCAACTGACTTATTACCAATCAACAATAATTTAGAACGCTTGATGATGTTGGTTACTGAAGGACCCTGGGTAAGTTTTGCAATTTTAATTTAAGAAAATGCTGGAATTATCTTCTATCAAGGAATTGCATTTCTCCCAATAGCAGGAGATATGGTGTCTTGGGGTGACTGTATGATGCCTGTATCCCCAAATCGTCTGTTCTGTTGGTGTTGAATATTAAATTCTGCAACTTTAAGACTGGTTCCAGGAGTGAAGGGGGGGAAAGAAGAAGTGCAGAGTGTGTTATCAGAGACTGCACTGGCTCCCCCACATTCCTGCTCTCGGACTGTGTTGTCTGCGGTGGACAGTGAAAGACAGCTCTCCTTTGCTCTTAGTTAGTTTTTTTCTGGCTAGCTGAGGCAGAGAAGCTCCCTGTTTTTTTTTTTTTTTTCCCTCCTTTTCCTTTTTCCTGGAATTGTTTGAACCTACTCTGGACTGGAAAATCCGGGGGAGCACCGGGAGCTCACACCTATGGCCCACCGGGCCCAGCCTGGGCCGCAGCATTCCCCAGCACCGGAGGGACTGATATCAGCCTGAGTGAACCGGGCAGCCCACGGAAAGAACTCTTCTGAATCTGTCATCTCTTCAAAACAGCGAGAGGTTTTGCTGTTTGGTATTGCTCATTTTTGTGCTGGGAGGTGTGTTGCCTGTTGAATAAACAGTTGTTTTTTTTTTCTCCACTTCTCTCCGTGGAAGTTTTTCCGAGCCGATTGGGGGAGGGACTGCTTGGATTCTTTTTCCTAGAGGGACCCCATTCAGAGGTTTCCTCCCAAATTTGCCCTAAACCACGACATATGGAGAACACAGAGAGGATACTGTTTACTCAATTAGTCATCCCTTGAACCATTCCTTTATTCAACTTTAAAAGGTTCTTTTCACTAGTGTTAAAAATGTGCTGAAAACAAGGGCAAATCTCAAAGCAAGGAAAATAAGAGAAAGGTTCTGTTCCCAAAACTATCAGGTTATATTACTTTTCTATTGACATGTTAGTAGTGGCAAATTACAGTAAAAAAAACGGATAAAACCAACAAGACTTTCATTAAAGGTCATGGATGTTGAAAAATGTAGTTTCTCAGCAGGAAAAAAGATTTTGAAGGGCCTTGAACGAGTCAAACTTCTGAACGGCAGATAATCAAAATGATTACTCTTTAATGTCACTTTTACTACTTCGCTGTCAGAATGTCCAAATTTAAAAATGGTAAGAAATTTTTCTTTCTTTTCTTTGACTTCAAAATGATCAACATTTCAAAAAGTTCTGAATCTCTCCTGTCAGATCACTCTAACTGTGGGATATGTAATATTTATTTTCTCCAATGAAGAAGTAATAAAAATAGAAATACAAACCTGATTTCCAGCTGGGCCTTTCAAAAAATACTGTTCTTCCTAATTAATATAGGCTAATAGAATTCCATTAACACTGTCAGTATTATTCAGACATCAGTGCTCCACTGAGGTTTTGACAGACTGCTATATTTCTTTATAGCATTCCAAGATATTTCTCAGTTGGAAAAAGATTATCTAAAATTTTTGTAAGTTTTCATTGGACTTGAAAGCTATAATACATAGAAAGGCTATTTTAATCATATAAATACTTTGATCGTATGAACAATTTTATGATATGAATCATATGAACGTATGAACAATTGTGCAAGGGGGTGTGGTTTCAGTATGCGAAAAATTGTGATTGCTATGAAAAGACCTAGATGAGCACAGATCTCTATCTCAAGCCTTGTGACAGAACCCAAAATTTAAATCATTAAGTACAAATATGCCTCCAGAAAATCTGTTTAAATTATATTGGAAGTTGATTCCAATGTGATGATAAAGGCAAAATGTAGCATCTCATAAGAAGCAAGAGAATTTTGATGTTTTCTGGTGCTATACAAACAATAGATGTCTCCTGACCAATTGGTTGGAGATTGTGCTTTGCAAAATATCCATTTGTGTACCTTCAGCTCAAAAACCTGGCTGAAAACTAGGTATGTGATAACAGTTTTCAATAAAACATAAAAAATGGAGGTAGGATATTAGTATCTGAGAATTTTTTGGCCAACCAGATGGCACATAGGATAATTTTTGAAGGATTTGATTCATTTTTATTGAAAACTGTTTCTTTATAATTCCATAAGTTTGAATACTTTTCTCTCAGAACTTTGCAGCATCCTGAGCAGCAGTGACAGCCTCAGAAGAAATATGAAAATTCTTATGACAGCATCTTATTTGTACTTTCTGGGGGAGTTTAGGCTATATTCTTGCCATCTATCTATATAGTATAAATGTCTATTTTTGTATTTTTTTTTTTTAATTGTGTGTATGGTCTCTGCCACTACTTGTATCCAATAAAAAGATGCTATATTTGAAACTTTCACTTAAGGTGAATGAAGCAACAAAAAGATTAATGTTAACTCACTTTAAATAGCTCATAAATCTACATGTAGTGGTGTCCACGTTTGCAACTTTATTCTGAAAGAAGAAAGGAGACTCCTTCCTTTTTCCCAGAGTAGTGAATAAAAATAGACAAACCCCAACAAAAGACCTGTGACATCAACAAAAACAAAGCCGTGAAAATAGCCAAATGTGCCTGATTGATTGTCTCTTTGTTTGAAGTAGGAATTGTAGCTGGGTTTACACAGCCTTTAATGGATGTTTTTTCAATTAAATACTTCCATTTGCCATAAACCAGATTGGTTCTAACACTGGATCTTCTTTATATTGAAAATGAGATTCTGTTTAGAATGATTGGTTTACTCATTTCTAATAAACTTTTAATTGGTCTCTTTCGGAATCCCAAGTATTCTTTAAACAGCAGTCCCACATGCATAAGTATGTTTTGTTGTAATTGAAATTACAATTTTCCAAGAGTTAAAAACGTGTTCTGCACGGTAAATAGGTTATAAAGATCTCATTTGTAATTTAGATGTTATCTCTAAGGTTACTAGACCTACATTGGGCAAGTAATTTTGCAGTTGAAAAGAGAGCTCTAGGGAAGGTTAAAACTAAAAGAGGCTTAGAAAATAATTTTACATTCCCTTGGAATTTTTTAGGATCTCAAATTGTCTTGTTCTTCAGGGTGAAATGATGAAAATGCTCCCCCCAAAAATTGTGTCTGAATGAAGATTGAGAAAGACTCCTAGACAATCCCTCCCTGGAGAATCCAGACAGTCAGGCAGCAGGGCTGAGATAGGGATTTGAACTCTGGTACTGAACGCCTTGGTTTCCACTTTTTGCTATTACACACATGACTATGAGAGTTCCCTAGTTAGATCACTCTTCCTGGCTGAAAAGAAATGCTCATGTTCCAAACTAGGCAGTTTTGGCATCAGATTGTGTCAAAAATTTCTTTCTTACCAAAGGCTGAAACGTGTTTTATGAAAGGTTTCCTGATTAGAAATTTAATTGAAACATGTATCTCTGCATAAATAAGGAAAGTAAATCTGCAGCTCTGAGGGCAAGATATAAAAGACTAAACTGAATTCCAACCTATCACTAGACTCAAATTTCTAAACTTCTGTTAACAGAAACTTTTGTAAAGGCTCATTCCAATTAATGCTTTAACCATTTGTTTTACTGTGTCTTGGATAATCTTCAGACTTTTCCTGAAAAAAAAATATTAGGTTTGGAAATATTTATTTATTTGAGGTTATAGGCTCACTTTTGAAAATTGAAGGGGATTGATTATCAATATTCTTCAAGCAGAAAAAATCCACAGGGTAAAGAAACAACATTGGAAGATGCGTGGGGTTTTTTTTCATTTTTCTTCTTTTTTCTTCTCCATGCTTTCTGTGTGTCTGCATAATGCTTAAAAAGACAAATTTAGTTTTGGGGGCATGGATCAGATATGGCCTTCAAAGAATCAAATTAATAAGTTATTCTAATTTTCAAATACATTAATATATTTATTTTTAAAACTTCTGTTAATCAAATTTACAATGTTTATTCATGGTCTATCCATATGCAATTGTTGTTCTTACATCTGGCAATATAAACAGTGGCAAAATAAAATAGAAATTCTGCTTCTGATGACTCTGTGTTGCCCTTCTTTCAGTGTAGGAAGATTTTGTGTCATTAACTTCCATCAGTTCTTAAGGCGTTATTCAAGCTAAGCTTTGCATTTAGAGCTCTGGTCTAGCAGGAAGATGCAATGCGTCTTGTATGGTTTTTGGGCTTTCTCTTCATAAAAAGCCACGGGCATTCCAAAAGGGAATAATGACTCCTTCTGAGTCAACTGCATGCTCTTTTGGTTTCATAGAATCATAGAATGGTTTGGGTTGGAAGGGACCCTACAGATCATCTCATTCCAATCCCCTACTCCTACTTCTCCCTGGAATGAAATCGAAACATTTTAAAATGGAAACATTTAAAAAAATGAATCCTTCTATCTTCATCTAAAATCTGTTTTAATCCCATAGATAGGGGTTCTGCATACATCAAACTGATATTGCTGCAGAGTTCTAGTGCAAGAATGTGAAATTTGCAGAATTAGAATAAAGAAGCCTTTCTGCCATAATATGAATGAAGTGTACACATGCTTCTCCATGAGGAGATTTAAATGTTGTCATAAGTCAAGCGATTAAAACCAAATAAATTGGTTAAGGTGGACTTCCTGCATTTTTTCTTTAACAAAAGCCCTTTTGGACAAAAGAAACAAACAAAACATCAGAAAAATTAAGAAAATTTTTAGTATTTTGTGCCTTCTAAGTCGTACCTTTGTTTTCCCTCTAGAGACTGGTAGGTCAGGAACCTGCCAATTTTCAGTGATAAAAGTGAATACTTAGAAGGGAAGTGGTTTGTCAAGGGAGGCAAACAGGATACTTACCAATTTAAAGCTGTTAAACTATTAATCAAAAGATGTGCTTCTAACCTTCTGTCTCTTCTTGGTGTCATTTCCCCTTGCATTATTGTACATACACGATACATACATATTGTACATATCCTACATACGTACAGGCACAATATGTTCATTTATCTTGGGTCTTGTTGCTGGTATTTTTGCTGTGTTGTTTGATGTCTTTAAGCCAATCAGATGATTGCTCCATTTCGGTGGAATTTCTGTCCAATTTGTAATTTTTACCTTAGACATACATGTACTCTATCAACTACAAGTAATTTTTTTGAACCAGTATTCCCTAAATCTCTGTCAGTGTTTGCATATTTCTGTTTACTTAAGGATTATTGAATATCCTTGTTAGAAAAGGGTAATTCTTTCAGGATCTTTGTCTGCCACTCCCTTATGTCATACTGTCTTGCTACTTTTTTTAAACTTGTCCATGGCAATCTTCTTATAAAATGCCCCTACTCTTTTCTGCACAAGATCTCTCACAGAATCTGATACAATTATTTTACATACAAGAGCTTAAAATAACACAGTGTAAAGGCTTAAGCATTCAAAATAGACAGTCTTTGGATTTAGAATATTGAAAATAATGTCAGAATGAAAGGACTCCGTTCACCTCACATCCTTGCGAATTACTTGGCTTGTTCTGCCAGCAAATGTGTGGTTTAGTGGTAGGAAAAGAATGGTTACCATAGAAACTGTCATACAATCCAGTGTGGTGCTTATGTTACTGTACCTCTGAGACAACACAAAGCTGCCTTCTTAATCCCTTTAGTGCTGCTGGTTGAATGGTGTATGCCCAGTAAAGTGGCACTTGTAGGTCCCTTGGCTGTACACTCTATTTTCCATCTCCTTCTCAGTAAAGTAATGGGCCTCCTACAAATGGTATGAAATAAAACCCCAAGCATAACATTCAAAGGCAGAAAACTTAGTGCTCTGCTTGGAAAACACACAACTTCCCCCCAGACTGTAATGACTGGGATTTTATGAGGTTATTTTACATCCTCCTAAAAATCTTTAAACACTAACTGATGTCAATAGAGATACAATGAACTTTGGTCAAAGCATAGGAGATGCCTCAGTGCAATTTAATTTTTCCTGAGATAATTTTATGCATTTAGTTCATTGCTTGTTAGAATCAGTGAATTTTGGGGACAAAATAAGACAAACTGCATAAAATTAAGACTTAGTTGATTGTTTTGTTGTGGAGTTTGATGCATTTAACATCTGCTAGATTTCATTTAACACTGTGGAACAACTGAAAGTTGTGGCCCCAGTGGAGTGGACAGCTTCAAATTAATACAGTATTTTGCAGCAGCTTTCTCATTAGAATTTTATGCCAATGCTATTTCATCAATGTTTTGTATATAGCCATTAGAATTCTCACTAGAGAGAAGACTGGCATCTATATTATAGGAAAATGCTCCAACAATTTGGGTGTAGGGAAATCTGTGGAAAAGTTTAAGTGTCTTTTGTTATTGCGTATTGGTAGCATATCCAAATATTCATTCATAAAAAGGATAGATTAAAAATTAATTAAGCTTGGCAGTTATGATCTTGTGTGAAATGTAGGGCAAGGGAATATTTTCAGTGCTGAAAATTTCAGGAATTTTCATTTTCCTGTTGTGTCTGAATCATGATATGTATTCAAATCTCTCCACTGCCTTTTATCTCTGGATTCTTCCTTTTCATTTGCTTGCACCTTAATTTAGGAAAGTACTGTAGCACAAACACAAATTCTCTCAAATGCCTTAAATTAGAGCTCAATCCTGAAAAGTTTCGTTTCCAGCAGTCTAAACTGAGAATTTTATTCTTTTGTCCTTTTGTCCAACCCTTGCACCTATATTGGTCAAATAGTTGTAGGTCAAATCACGTGTAGGTAGTTATGAAAATGTTTTTGTGAGTTGTAGGCTGAAGCATCTCCAAGCAGTAGCACAAGTGAAATTATTCTGGCAGTATTTCAGTATTAGATTGTAAGTTATAAATAATATCTTTACAATTCTAGATCCTATAAGGTATAATGATTTAAAATGTTGAATGTTCCTATTTCCATACACGATGTGCATTTTAAAGGGAAAAATTGGTACCTGTGCACCATCAACAACACCTCAAAAAAAAATCCAACAAATACTTGCTTTGTCCTTGCATAGCTTTCAGCATCTCTTTTTGTTTATGTTTTTGATCATTGCTTTGACGTACAGAGAAAACCCCTCCACATTTGAATGAATCCATGAAATTCTAATAGAATCCATGAATATCTTTCAAAGTAAATGGGGAAAAAACATTACAATTTTTTTGTTTTGTTTTGTTCAGTACCATAGTTTTGAACTACTCTTCATGAAAGATTACTTCATGAAATGACTGTTCTTTATGAAATTAATTCTGACAATGGATGGAAATGTCTTGCTTCAGACCAGGATGATGGTCTATCCAGAAAGCAGGGCAGCCTACAGGAAAACTGCTGCTCCTGGTCTGAAACATGTCCTGGGTCAAAGGCAGAGAGCAGGAGAAGTTTTGGTGCTGGGCAGGTAAAACAAAGCTGATTATTGCCTTTAGGGAATTAAAACTTATGTTAATTTAGGTTGCAGTTACAAAGAATGGTGTTCATTAAATGTTTCTCTTTTCTTTGGTATTTTAGTATGGTTAGTTAATGATGTGAGCCTGACATTTTAAATAGCCAGCTTTGAGAGCTTTCATCCAAAATTTGAGGTATTATTGTATTCACAGTTACTTCATGGAAATCGAAATGTAAGCTTATTTCTCCAAAGTCTCTCTTTCTGATAAATCATAAAATCATAACAAATCACATATCTATGCCTATGATTAATTGTAATACCTTAATTATAATTTTGACAATGTAAGTTCTGAACAAAAAAAGTTATCAGAATATCTGAAGTGCATTTACTTTAAGGACACCTGTAATGTTTAGCACAAAATCATAACTGTTTTCAATGTGTAAGGATATTAGTTTTTATTCATGAGCACAACCTGCTTGCATGTGTGCTTTTCCAATCATGAAAGACAACTAAAATCATAATGTGCATCCCACATCTGAATTCCAAACTTTTGTTATCAAAGATCATCTGTTCATCTATCTGGGTTAATAAAAGTCAAGAAGGGATCTGAGGTGTTGTTTTATTTCTTGCTTCCTCAGAGTTGGCTGACTGTGGAAATGATGGATTTATCCATGCAGAGGCACAGGCATAGGGCAATTATTGTACTATATCATTGTAAAATGCTCTGTGTGCCACTGTACTGTGAAATGATTGTAGCTTCTTCAGCTATGGCAAAGTTTTTGACATACCCAAGACTTTAAAAAGTAATCTAAAAGGAGTAAGAGGAATTGTGTGTGAGCACAAATTTGGAATTCTCCACTACCATAACACAGCAACATTAAGATGACGAACACCAGCGTTAACAGCACACAGAACACTATAAAGGTGTTTTGGCCAGGAAGTTTATCTTCTTTTATAATCTGGAGATTTATAATGAATAATATGAAAGCAGAATGGATTTAAATTGAAAGAAGAAATATTTTCTTTTATCACTTAAAAAAATCAAATTATCATAAGCAGCGAGATTTATATTTTAGGTGTCATCTGAAGGAGTTTATCTGCAGGAGTATGATCTCATTAACATCATGTGGGTTTTCCTGAGCACCAGCCCAGCAGAAAGAATTACAACTTTTTTATAACCATGCAATTTACTGCAAGAGCTTGTATTTCTCTGGAATTATTTTATATGGATGTGACCTGACCACCCACTATCAGCATTTCAGAAGGTCAATTATATTGTTAGTCAAAATATGATGATTCACTTTAATTTAGTGAACTACTACTGAAATTTTATAACCCTGAAATAAAATGTAATTGAATTTGTATAGACCTAATTGTGGAAACTATTAGTAACTTCATAGATGAATGATCTCCAAGACTTATATTTTATCCAAGAAAACAGATTTATTTGAACAATTGTTGATAGAATTATCCTAATGAATACTTTGGTTTCCACAGAATGTGGAATACTGGAAATGAAGTTATCAAAATTTAATTAATATTTTGCTAAAAGAGTTTTTGAAACATCACCAAATAATATGATATATATTGCTATCTTATCCCCCATGTACCATGGCTTACATGGGTATCATGTTCTTTTACTCTTAGAGCTTTTATGCTTTTTTTTACTGGTAGATACTTGTGCCCAATTACCAGAATTTCATGTTTTGATAAATTTTGTAAAAGTCCTCAAATATTTTTTTTTCTGCATAATAAGAGAAAAATGAATGCCATGTAAACCCAGAGTTATTTAAATAAGGTATTTGAAAACTTACTCTTCATATAAAATTATGTGCTCACCAATTTTCTGGAAAGTATTTAATTCAATAGAGAAGAAAAAGTTGGAAGAAGCAAAAAGTCTTTAAATATTGAAAATATTAAAAATAAATAAATTATTTTATTCTCAACAGGATTTGAAAGTTCTTAACAATTCTCAATTTCTTTGTCTTAAAAAGTGATTTTTATAGTGTAATGTCTTTCTAAATGTTACTGCATGTTAATTTATATTGCTATGTTACTATTCTGATTAGATTGTAGTGACTAATAGTTCTCATTCTTAATAACTTTTGCTGATGATGTCACACATAAATAATAGTATTATGGTAGTAAAATCTATAATATACCAATACCAAGTGATTCAATAGTGAATTTATTAAAATTGATGAAATTACATTAATGTAGGAATTGTATGAAATTATAGAATTTTTTCCTGCTATGTTCTTAGCTGGTTCAATTTGTAATATTCTGTGAAGCTGTTTGTTTTGATTGTGTTTCATTCTGTCTTCAAGCTGATGCAATTCTTAGGAAATGTCTTTATATCTCCCTTTATATCTCCCTGATAAAAATTGCATTTATAATAAAATTATAACCATAATTTCTGTTGCAATAAAGGAAAAATATAATCTGAGACAGTTACAAAAAACATACATTACCTTTTAAAAGGATGTCTTTTAAAATATTTAATCTACTCAATTTTTTAAATTTTATAACAAAAATTTAAAAGACTAAAAGGCCTTTTTCTTTCCCACAATGAAACAAGCTAATATTTTTACTTTTTGCCAACAATGTTCTATTTTGACATTCTATGTAAATTAGAAAAAACTATTCAGTCCTCCCGCACTTTTCTCAATAATCACAGCTGTAACAAGAAGCTACCACTTTCCCCAATTCTTCTTAGTAATAAGCTTAAACAAGAAGTGAGTGCATATTTGGAAAAAGAAAGGTAACTGTGCCTGTTTCTCAAAATCTTCTGGGTTCAACGCTCTCAAGTATTTATTTATCTAACAAGCTAAGGAGTGGTATGGAAGGACAGCAAATGACAGGTCTCTTAACTTTTCAAAGAGCCACTGGGATTATTTGTCAGCATTAGCAGCAGTTTGCAGCCAGTGCAGTTTGTAAACAATCTCAGAGCTCTCTGAAGACAACAACGACTTCTAGCAGAGGCTGCAAACAGCGCAGCCTTTATTTAACCTCAGTGTTCGTGGTTCAGAAGGAGAAATCAAACCCTCGGGCTAATTGCCATGGGCAGAAGGATCCCAAACCCAAGCAAACCCAACAGCTCAAATATCTGCTCTCTTGGGAGGTTTCTTGTGCATGAAGTTAGATCAATTTGGAACAAATTTGTCTTACTATTTACAGTCCTTTACAAATAATTAACCCTCAAGAGAACAAACTGATTTTTACCCAAGACAACTAACAGTCAAAAATATCGCAAAAGAATAAAGCATTCTTTTCATTCCCAGAAGAATGTGGAAAGTTACCTTGTATTAGGAAAGAGAAGAAATGGGAAAATAATTCACAAAATAAAGATAAAATTAAAAAAAACCAAACGTGTCCCCATGAAGAATTAGGGAAAAGTAAAAGCTGTGAACCAGTGTACAGAAAATTACAGGCATGGAATTAACATAAATCAGACGAGTTCATCTCTACATCTGTATATTACCAGGAAAATTACCTGTTAAACAATCCACAAGGTCCTTTTTCTTTTGAATTTGAAACTTGCATCATTTGAATTGGAAAATACTAAAGAGAAACTGTTTTCAATAAAGTGTTTTTTAAAATATTAAGATATGTATTTTTATTTTTACCCCCATAATTATTTGCAGCAAAATGCAATGTTAACATATTCACCCCAGTTTTGGCTGCCTGAGTTCAAGGCCAACTCTGACGCTGTGTAGCCATAAAACTTCTGTATAAACACTTAAATTGTAAGAGTTTGTTGTGTGCCCATCCTGTACCTTCAGTCAGTGCTTGGGCAGTTCTATTTATGCTCATGCTCAGCCTCAATACAGCCATGCCCATTCCCAGCCAGGGAGACCTGGCATGCTGGGCTCTCATTACAATGCAGTCATTCTTCTGTCATTTATCTTCATGGTGAAGGAGATAAATTAATAGCAAATGTATTTCTTCAAAGACTTTTTTTTATGTACCCTTGCATCTCTGCATATCTGCTTTGAAAGGTCTCCCATCCTTCTGTGGACATAATCAATGTCTGTAAAAGCAGCTCTGATTATTACTCTGTTTGGAATATGAGGATCACTATATTTGCTCCTACCACTTTTTAAGAAGCCATCTCTGGGTTGAACTCCAATTCCCATGGCCTAATAGAGCATTCATCTGTTCTACCCATAGTGTCTAGTAGGGACTAAAAACCTTCCCCAATTCAATGTCCCTTGGTATTAAACCAACTTTCCAACTTAAGTTGAGAAGTGTAGTATCCAATTTATATGAATCTGGTAAACCAAGGAGCTCTTATACTGCTGGGTATTGGGGAAAGCACAGGTAGAAGTTGCTGAGTAGTTTGATCGACATTCATATAAACACAAATATAATTCCATTAGGAACTTGACTTGGAGATACATCTTGTCCATCAAAAAGAATTGAAGGAATCAATTTTTCAAACCCAAGATAAATACAGGATTCAATCTCAGTAAGGAGTATTTTCAAAGTGCTTGTAAAATAGCTTTGATGGAACCATCATATCTCCATACACTTTCGAACTATATCCAAAGCAAACATATTGTATTTATAGCTGCTTCTAATTTCTGCAGAAATATTTTATTCAGTGCATACATGTAAATGTTTAAAGATATATATTCTAGGGTTTTATGTAAATAGTTTAGCATATATCTTTCGTTTCTACCTTTTATGCATGTAAAAAAAAAATTCTGGAGAGCACATTCATGTATTGAACTTAGTGAATGAGATTCTGAATATAAGCTGTTATTTCACATGTCCATCACTTAGTGAATGAGATTCTGAATATAAGGTGTTATTTCACATGTCCATCATTATTTCATGGACATTATTAGAGAAGAGGGACAGCTTGCTAGTTACAATTAAAAGGCTATATGCTTAATCAAAATATTATTTTAAACAATTTTAAATTCCAATCATTTAACTAGATTAATTTTGTTCAGTAAGCTCTAGCAATACTGGTTATAGTTTCTCAGTAGAGCAACAGGTGCCCTGTACATTCTCTGTTTGTTTTTTTGTTTGTTTTTTTTTTTTTCTTACTTGAATAGAGGACAACATTGCATACATGCTTAAATTGCATGCCACAGCAATCCAGTGGCTGAGTACAAGAAACTTAATACCATCATCTGCCAGCTAATTTAGAGAATTCAGCATTTAGGCATTAAAAAAAAATGAGAATAACTGTATTGGTTTTGTGCAGCAAAAAACTTACCCTATTATCCTGTCTCCCATGAAGCTGGATGCACATTGATGGATACTTGTATTAAAACATGTCAAGCCCATATAGTATTCCTTCTTACATTCTTGCATTCTCCAGTTATTTTGAACTGTTTTCTGGTCCTCTTGAGGCTTGTATGTTTCTAAAGCCCTTGAATCTCACTGCCAACAATTCATCAAAGAGGCCCATGAAAGCACATAAGATTTTTGTGCCAAAAAAAGGCCTTTAGTGGTGACTTCTGTAGGAATAGTTCCTGTAGATAAAATGTCCTTTTTAAAAATTTATTTTTTGTTCTGAACATATTATTTAGGTGCTTTGGTTGAGTATCTGTTAAAAACACTCAGCTCCACTTTAGCAAATACTTAATTGCTTCCTCCATTTTGGTTTTAGGAATTCAATCTTCTGTCACTGAAAACCAGGGACTTTATAGTAAAATGAGTAATAGTGGTATAGCAAATTGAGTAGATAAGCACCTAGGGTGTTATTATACAACAAAATGAAAAGCTAAGTGTGACTTGAAGTACATTCCAGTAAAATGACAGTTCCTATTGAACATTGTAATTGTTTAGGTTGGAAAAGCCCTATAAGATCATCATATCCAAATATTTACCCAGCACTGCTAAGTCCACCAGTAAAGCATGTCCCTAAAGGTTTGTTTGGTTCTTTCTTTCCAGAATTTGAACTAACTAAAGGGAAGAAATGGTCTGTATAACCTGAAGACAAAATCATGTCTCTGCATTTTGCTACTGATAAGAAAGTTTCAGTATCATTGATAAGCATAGCCCACTCCAATAGAATATTTCTAATGGAAAGAAACCAAAAATACTACTGTTAGATATGTGATAGTCCCAATGGCTGGCTCAAAATACAGCTAGTCAAAGAAGTTGATATCTAATAAATATGCATAGGGGTTTTAATCTCCATTATTTTCTTCCTCAGTGAACAAATGAATGAAAAGACAATACTATTTGTCTATTGCCCTTGAGTTAAGCTATAGAAATACAACTTAATTAAGAAGACTTTTGGCAGTAGGATTGATCTACATAAGGGTTAGATAGGTTGGAAAGTCAGAAATAACAGCTGTTAAATAAGAGAAAATGAGCTGGCTTATAAGCAAAATGGACTCCATTACAAATTAGGCTTGTATTACAGGATGTGGGAGGAAAATGGAAGTACTGGTCCATACACTGCACAGAAAAAGTGTATTTCCTAAATAAGTTGGAGGGATGTTCAATGAAACCGCCATGGAAGACAGGAGTAAATGAGAAGAGAAATACCTCATACAACAGGGAATCAAATTATTTTATTACCAGAAAATGATAGGAAAATTAAAAGACAGCTGTATATTTATTCTTTCACAACCAGCAATTTTAGAAATCATTGGAATTTTAAAAAGTAATAATTTCTTTCTTACCGTCTGTTTTTTTCCTGCCAAGTACAGGATAAAGATATTTACTAAAATTATGATGAAAGCAGTCTTTGTCAAAATAAATTAACAGCAATTATCCTGGTGATACACATTAGCTTTCATGTTAGTAGAAGATAAAAACTGAAAAGCTTTAGAGACATCAAAAAAACTTACACTTTCTTAGCAACACTACGGTGGTTACTACTGACAAATAATCTAAAAATGTTGACAACATAGCTATTAATGAACTTTAAAAACAACTAAAAAATTAAAATAATGTTTCCAGGTTATATTTCTACTCATTTCATAATCCTAAAAGTTATTGGTTTTGTAAAGTATTGCACAGATGTTAATTTATTTTTAATTCCATTCTCTCTGAAAGCTCCTTGGATAACATATTTTCTTTATAAATGCCACCAGTATTCTTGTATCAGGCTCAGAATCAGAAAACCCCAGGAAGTAATATTACTTCTATTCTGTCTCAAGGCATATGTTTAATGGTGTGTTCTCAAAGGCCTGTGAAACATAAAGGAAGAAATACTCTCAGGAAGAAATGTGGTCTGTATCGTGCTACTATTGAATGACTTTGAGCTGCTTACGGAGATAAGAATCTTGCAAGTATTTAGTGATTGCTCTCTTAAACTTAAATGTGCAGCTTAAGAAGAAGAAGAAAATCCTAGCATAAATTTGTAAGGAACATTTTAAACATCAGTCTCCAAACTTGCCTCTCAGAATCCAGAGAGTATTGGATAGGTTCATTAATTCCTAGTATCAGAGAATCATAGAATAGTTTGGGTTGGAAGGAACCATAAAGATCCTCTCATTGCAACCTCCTGCCATGGGCAGGGGCACCTTCCACTTGACCAGGTTGCCCAGACCTCCATCCCGCCTGGCCTTGAACAATCCCTGGAATGGGGCAGATACAACTACTCTGGGCAACCTGTGCCAGTGTCTCACCACCCTCAAAGGGAAGAATTTCTTCCTAATATCTGATCTAAACCTACTCTCTCTCAGTTTGAAGCCATTCCCCCTTGTCCTGTCACTACATGCCTTTGTCAAAAGTTGCTCTCCAGCTCTCAGAACCAGAAGGTGTCTATAAGGTCTCTGCAGAGCCTCCTCTTCTCAATGCTGAACTGCTCCAATTCTCTCAGCCTTTCCTCATAGGAGTGGTGCTCCAGCCCTCTGATCATCTTTGTGGCCTTCCTCTGGATTTGTTACTTGTTACTTGTATTTGTGCTTGGGTTTGCCCCAATGCACTTTGCACTTGGCCTTGTTGAACTTCATGAGATTCACACGGACCCACATCTCCAGGATGTCCAGGTCCCTTTGGATCCACACTTTCCCTCTAATTTGTGGCTGCACCACACAGTTTGGAATTCTCAGCAGATTTTCTGAGGGTGCTTCAATCCCACTGTCTGCATCACCAATAAAAGTGTTAAAACTTGCTGGTCCCAATACCAACCCCAGAGCAATGCCACTTGTCACTGGTCTCCACTTGGAATTCAAAAGATCCTAGATCACCAGAAGTGATGGTAAAAGACTTTTATTTTTCAGAAAATATACCCAAATCATAGAAAGTTTATTATAGATAAAAACCACACGCACACCCCAAAAAAGCCCACCCAACCCAAACAATAAAAAATCCAAGTGCGTAAGTTTGAAAAGAGTAAAAAATAAATGAAACAGCCAGTGAGCAGATGAGAATCAGACAGAGAGAAATGCTAAAATGACTGTTTATTTGGAAGCAAATTGGCCCTACAGTGAGACAGAAGAGTCACAGATAGCAAAATGTACATGTGGTGTTATAATTGGAAATTTTAATAAAGTCTTCTGAAATGGTACCATGATTCCTCATTGTTACAATTTTTAGATAGGACATCTCAATGTTATCAAGTTCTTGAGCCTTTATTGACAGTGATTAAAGCTTAAATCTCAAAGTCAGTCTTGGTCTGTTGTGCTACAGTGTTTGGAACTTCTTCCTGTCACAGGAGGTTTTGATAAACTGAACACATCGCCTGGAAGAGACAATTAAAAATGTTTCTCTTGTTATAGCAATGAAAACCCACAGAAGTGATGTAAATAGCAAGCACTAATAATTGCTTCCATTCTTTTCATCTGGAGGGATTTCCAAGGCAACTTATAGCCAGAGATGAATACTGTGCTGAAGTGGCTGAGTGATTCCCAAGTGAGTCTGGGAAAAGCAAGCTCTGATATATCTGCAATTGTCTGCATGGAGATGGTGATAATAGAGACCTCTGACATTGTTTCTAGAAGGCTCATTATATCATACACAAAAGACTGAACAGCTGCATTGCCATAGTGATGTATATGGGTAGCACTAGACTAGGGAAAAAGAACTATGAATATAATAAGCAATTTCTTAAAAAAGTAGATATGATGAAGGACCACTTAAATTCCTTCATTTTAAATAATTCTGATTATCAAATAAAACTCAGAGTTTGAAGGAGGAAGGTCCTTGATTTCCCTGAAATGTTATATAGTTCTGCCAAGACAACCTGGAGAGAATTATATAGCCAGAATTCAAATATAGAGGAGCACTGTCTCCTAATGATGCCATTCACATAAAAACCATCAAGGAAAATAAACTATTCCAGCCTAATTAATGACCTAAATTTCTCCTTGCCTTTTCATCTTCATGGGTTCATGACTATTTCTGACCCTTCTTCCCTTGGCAATTATTTCTTCTTTAGCAGCTCATGGACAGCACAAATTAAAATGCGGTAGTCGTGTCATGTACACAAACATTTTTTTCCCTATGGCTAAATATGTAAGATTTGAGACGGTAAATAGTTTGTTATTGTCTTCTGTCACTGAGGTGCTGGGTAAATCTACTTATGATGCCCATAAAAACTGTATTTACAAAACCCTCAGAGTACTTGTTTGTTTAATGTACTCTCCGCTATCTGTGTATCAGTAGTGATTACTGCCCACACAAAAGAAATCTAATACACATAGCACCAAGATACAGCTTATGAAAATTTAATCAGAAAGTACTCATAATTAATTTAATGGATGTGAAATCCAGCAGCATACAGTAATCGTGGAGATCTTCTCTGCTATCCAACAGAGATAGCAGTGGTTGGCTATGTGTAGCACAACACAGGAAATGTCAATGAGATACAGAATTACTACTGGCATTAAAAAATTATCTAACCTACAGACGGCTTCAATAAAATAAGTTTTGATATAGGTGTAAATTTAAGGATTTTCTATGCTGAAGTGCATAGTGTGGTTAGGAGTGAATTATGAGCTCAAGTACTACACATTTGCACAAGGATCTTCAGACTACAGGTGGCAGTGCAGTTTTTCTCTCTGTTTCCAGGGTAAATTTCTATCTATGTGGTAGGTTTTTGATAAGTATTCTCAATGGTCTACACTAGTTAATGTATACCATGTTTTTAAAAAATAAAAATCTTTCAAGCAGCTATTCATAGTAGTGTTGCAAAAATAATTTTTAGGGAAGTGTGGTATTTGTTTTACAGTTCCTCTTTGAAGACTATAAAGGATGAAGATGAAATATTACAGAGGAAAAATCAAAAAAGTGTGGAAAATGAAAAAACTTATAAATAGTACACCAGTGGCAGTCTGCTTCTAGTTGTACTTCCAACCTCTTGCACTTTGTGTTACCTCATGACTTATTGTCTGTGACACAAATAATTAACGGTAGGTTAAAAGAGCTTGTAAAACAGAGAGGAAAGGGCAAAGCAACTGATTTAAAAGGAAGCTCCGCTTTAGAAACAATTCTTTAGAAGTTTTAA
Source organism: Rhabdornis inornatus (assembly GCA_013397075.1). Classification (NCBI taxonomy): domain Eukaryota; kingdom Metazoa; phylum Chordata; class Aves; order Passeriformes; family Rhabdornithidae; genus Rhabdornis; species Rhabdornis inornatus. The sequence continues at coordinate 1,984,352 of VWZS01009792.1, forward strand.
TGAAAACATAGGCTCTGAGAAGGGTTAGAACATTCTTGTATCATTACATGTGAAAACAGAAGAACTTCAGTGCAATTATATGAGTTAACACAATTTATCAAGTGGCCTTTGTGAGTTCCTATGGGACTGAAGTTAAATTACTTTAGAAAGTGACTCCAAGGGGGTTGGGTTTTTTTTTGGTTGTTTTTTTTTTTTTCGATTTTGTTTTGTTTTATTTGGGTTTTTTGTTTTGGTGTGATTTGGTTTGGGTTTCTTTTTCTGTTTCAACCCCTTATAACCAAAAGGCAACACTTCAGATTCAGAACTGGGTAACCAAAGCACCTATATAAGCAAGAGTGAGAAAAGGTTAGAAAGAGCTGTGAAAGTCTTTTAAATGAGGAAATTAGTAAAAAGTCCCAAGGTATAAAAATCATAGGCAGCAAGTTTTGTAAAATAACACTTTAAAAAATATTCAATCATGATTAGGCAACTGAACCGTACACCTCATACTGGTTCAAACTCTAATATTTTTTTGCTGTGGTTTAAGAGGCTGATGTTTGGAGATCAGCCAATTATTTCTTTTAATAATGGCATTTTCTTAGGTGCTGTGCATTCCTAGCTTTTTTCCAATTTTTTTTTAATAATATGACTAGTAAGAAGCTGAGAAAACAAGCATTTTGAAATGTGTTTTCCCTGTCATACTTTGTCTGAGAACTACCATCAAACTTTAATATTCCTGTAAAATATTAAAAGAAAAAAAAGTTGAAAAGTTCTGCCTGCATCTAAATATTGTTTTCCTTATATTAAAGTTTTTCAGGTTATATTTTGTTTGCATCAAACTTAGATAAAGCTAGACATCCAATTTTGGAGGTGTGAATCTGCTGCATTAAAATATCTACTCTCATTATAGTCTGAATCTTGAGTTTCATTGCCTGCATTTATTGTCTTTCAGACCATATACATTGTTTTGCTTGTCACATTTTAAAGAAAAGTACAGTGTGCTGAATAAATTTTCTCAAGTATCTTTTAGGTATTCAGAGACAAAATTCCTTGGATTTCTGGAGTCATGGGGAATGCTTAGAAACTGGTCAGACATTGCAAGATGTACAACTTTCCTTTGCATCATTCTTCAGACCTTGTCACCCCATGTACCATTTTGGACACCGTACAGTCAGCTAAAAAAGAGAGACTAGATTGCATTTTGAAGCTCACTTTCTTTTTTATTTTTACTTTTCATTTTTACATTTTGTTTAAATGTCCGAAAGAACAGACTTTGAATGGTCACTAAGTTGTTACTGTGCACAAAAGTAAACACAATTGCCTTTGAAGAAAGGCTTTTCAGCAAAGCCTTAAAATTCAATAATGAGCAATGGAGTGCTTGTGTTGTCTGACTTTGTGTTTGATCCTCTAACCTAGTGATTTCTTACATGTATTATTTAGTGAGGACACAGGCTCACATGCTGAATCTGCAATTAGAGGGACATGTTGTGAATTATCCCTGAGGTTATATTGCACCTGCTGATGTAAATTCCTCTCCTTCACGCTGAGATGTACAGCCAGAAAGTCCCTGTGATTTTTTACAAAATAGTGCAACTGCCCTATCCCTGGAAGGGTTCGAGGCCATGTTTAATGGAGCTTTGAGAAACCTGGTCTAGTGGAAGGTGTCCATGCCTGTGCCAGGGGGGTTGGAACTAAATGATCTATAAGGTCTTTTCCAACTCAACTACCCTGTGAATCTGAAATTTTATGGAGCTCTTCTACATAACAAAAGCACACTAATGTTATCGTGCAGTTTTACACTTTATGACTAGTTTATATCATTAGCCCAAGGAAAAGGGATAGTTTGAATGAAATTACCCTTTAAAATGCTTCCTGTTTACATAGTTACAAGAAATAGTTTTTAAAACTACTTTTAAAACTTCTGTTCTTCCACTACGTAAAAATTCCAAGACCTGACTAATCCTTGACTGACTTTAACAGGAAAAGATGAGGAGGACATAAATATGGTTCAGTAGTACAAACTGAGCTTCTTAAATGCCTTCTCTTTTCTTCACCATTTACCATAGAATTCACAAAGTGTCAACAAAATATCAGAGGGAATTTATTGTGAACAAATTCTGTTCTTTTTCAAACCTGCTGCACAAAATTTCTGAAAGGACAAAAGAAGTATTTGTGAAACCATTTTTTATGATTTGCAGATCACATTGCTAGCTTCCCTGGGTATTTTATTTGAAATTAAAGATGTCTGAGGACTTTGTTGTTGTATCACCAAGTTTTTATATGTAAGGGTTTTTGTGTTCTTTTTTTTTCTTAATACTAAACACTATACTAAGTGAAGATCATGCCTTGATCTCACCTGACATTTCATTCCCTTTTTAGTATTTCATTGGATCTTCTTCTGGGGATTAAAATATTCTAAGAAAAAAAATATAAGGTTTTGGAGGATCTTGATGTAATTGAATCTATCTATCTGTCTGTCTATATATCTGTCAGAGATTGCTGTGGTGAGATGTTTAAAAGACTGACAAGACAGGACAATTTAAACTATAAAACTCAACTTTACTACATTCATTTATTAAAGACATTCTTCTTGCTAAGGCTTAATTCTTACATGTCATCATCACTACTTATACAAAGCTGTTAGTATTTGATAACCATTTTCTGCATTAACTGTGAGTCTGCTGGCAATGATGCTGCACAGTCAGCACTGATGGCTGCTGTCCTTACTTGTTCCTACTCACCAAGGTCAAGGTGATCTGGCTTGAGAGCTCCTCAATGAGACAAGTCAAGCAAAATGGGTTTGTCTTCCAATTTTCTGCATTGATATATAATGCTTTTATCTGGTTGCCCTGTTTCCACCCTCCAAAGAGGGATTTCTTTTGTCCCTCACACTGCTTATTTTGCTTCTTGGGCTACAAAGATCATCTCAGGGAACATCTCATGAGGAAATGCTGAGGGAGCTGAGTTGGTTTCAGCCTCAAAAGGCATGGCTGAGAGGGAACCTCATCAATATCTGTGACTGTCCAGAGGGACATGGATCTCCTGGAGTGGGTCCAGTGGAGATGCAGAGATGATGAAGGGATGGAGCATCTCTCTTATGAGGAAAGGCTGGGGGAGCTGGGGCTGTTCAGCCTCAGGAGGAGATGACTGAGAGGGGACATCATCAATGTCTGTCAGTGTCTGCAGGGAGGGGTCAGAGCATGGACCAGGCTCTGCTCAGTGGTGCCCAGCAATGGGACAAGAGGCACAAATGAGCACAGCAAGATGCCCAGCAAGTTCCACCTGAACATAAGGAAGAACTTCACTGTGTAGTGATCAGGCACTGGAACACATCACCCAGAGAGGGTGTGTGTTCTCTCTCACTGGAGATATCCCAGAACTGTGTGGATGCCATCCCAGGTCATGTGCTCTGGGATGAACCTGCTTGAGTAGGTTTCAACCTGACCCATTCTGAGCTTCTGTTTTCCTCCATCTTGCCAAACACCCTTGTAGTGCTTTTCAGCAGGATGTCCTGCCTATTTTCACCCTTTTCTCCTATGTGGTGACTTTGTTGCTCAGTTGCCTTGGAGGTGTATCTACCCCCCCCTCCTGTGCTTCTCACATTGCTCCTGTATTACTGCATAGCTTTGTGTGGCTATGCCCTCCCAACACTGTAAAATGCTCACATATTGCCATTGGCTGCACCACTTTAGCATGCTTACTTCAAGTTCAAGTCAAGTCGATATATTAATTCTAACCCAAATAGTACATTTATAATTGATATGCATCATTGACCTTTGCATTGGCTACAATGACAAGGTCTGCCAATATTTATAGATTAAACCCATTGTTTGCATTTAGAGTGTCAATGTAAACTAACTTCTTGGCCAGGAGAGAGTTCAGTTTGGAAAAGTTTATGGAGGCCTCCTATATCAATATCCATGATGAGATATGAATTAGAATTAACTTTTGACTTTGGCAGCTGCTTCTCTTTCTTCCCTGAGTGATGTGTTAGTTCATGGTATTTTTTATTTGGGTAAATATTTCTCTTAAGAACAGCTGTTTCCTTTTCCTTCTGCCTTGGTGATGTAACTTGGATTTGCCTTTTCAGTCTTTTGTCAGGACACTGTCTTACTTCCCTTATGTATCCCAGCATTTCTTTAACCCTGTGCATAAACCTTAAGGTATTTCCAAGAGGAAGTTCAGAATGTTTTGCTAAATTCATTCATCTGTCATTGATTTTCTAAACCTTCTGGCTAACTAGTCTTCCCTTTCCCTACTCAGCATCTTCTCTTCCAGAAAATTTCTCGAGGGAGATTTTATAACATTTTACAAGCTTCCACACAAAGTTCTTTACATTAAAAATTTAAAAGACCTCCTACTATAGTCCCTTATTTTTCAAAGTTTTCCAATTAGAAAATGGAAGAGCAAAAAACACAAATAAAATAGAGAAGTACTGTTTTTAAAAGATAGTCATGGTATAAATCACATTTTTTTAATACTGTCATAAACTTTGGAGAATTCATTCAGGGCCTTCCAGTTTCTGAGAAATTACCCAGTCTGTGCTCCAAGTAGGAAGTTTTTAATGGAATGCAATGGCTTCTTCTAATCCCTAAATATTCATTACAAAAAAAATAATATATATATATATACCTTTTCTGAATGCTAAAATAGAAGTAGCTTTTAATATAAGCATGGTATGTTTTTTAACATAAATTACTAAAATGCTTTAAAAAAAAAATAATTATGCCCATATGCAATAATCTATTTTGGATGCATTAAATGGTCAGTAAACAGGCATAGACAACACTGGTGATAATTAAAATAGATTTTGAAAGTGCAATTCATTGAGACTAATTGTTTGCAGAATGGCTGGTATGTAATCAATATTTTAATTTTCAGGTTAGAAAAAACATAAAAAATATAGAAATTCTATTAAAAACTTCACAGAATTTCAGATTCATGATATGCTTTATTTGGCCTCTGGACAAGGGTGACTCATGACTGAGCTTTATCCCTTTAGCCAACACATATCTTGGGGTAAAGCAGCAAGGTTTCCAGCAAGTCAGGGAGTGATCCTGTCCCTCTATTCACTACTCTGTGAGGCACATCTGGAGTGCTGTGTCCAGTCCTGGGCTCCTCAGGATAGGAGGGACATGGATCTCCTGGAGTGGGTCCAGTGTAGGTTACAGAGATGATGAAGGGATGGAGCATCTCTCTTATGAGGAAAGGCTGGGGGAGCTGGGGCTGTTCAGCCTCAAAAGAGGAGATGACTGAGAGGGGACATCATCAATGTCTGTCAGTGTCTGCAGGGAGGGGTCAGAGCATGGACCAGGCTCTGCTCAGTGGTGCCCAGCAACAGGACAAGAGGCAACGGGCAGGAATTGATGCACAGGAAGTTCCACCTGAACAGGAGGAAGAACTTCCTCACTGTGCAGTGACCAAACACTGGAACAGATCACTCAGAGAGGGTGTGGGGCCTCTCTCGCTGGAGATATTCCAGAACCATCTGGATTCAATCCTGTGCCATGTGTTCTGGGATGATCTGCTTGAGCAGGGAGGTTGGACCAGATGACCCACTGTGGTCCCTTCCAACCTGACCCATTCTGGGATTCTGTGAATCTGTGACACAGACTGTTGAAATTAGACCAGGAGTTTCTTTGTTTAGTCAAACTGAATTTTTGATGTTTTGTGAAGTTGTGAAGTAGGTGAAAATTTTTAGTAGTACTGGGGACAGGTTTTGTTAAGTCATTATATGAGTAAATATTTGGTGTTTCAGGAAGACAAGAAGTATGGCTAGGTAGATGGTAATGTGGCAAAAGGATGTTAAAGTGTTACTATAGTGACCTTATTCTTTGTTCAAGTAAAGATGAATGCAGTCCTTGCAGTCTGTCCACATTCCCTTTAGCCCTAGTCCAGCATAGAAACAACAGGTCTGACACTGAATTTTACAGTGTCCCGTAACTCATACTCAGTTCTATTCATGCATTTCTTTCACTTTCTTATACCTGACCCTCACAGCCAACTCTGGGAAGAAGCTGATATGAGAATTTACTTGAAGAAGTGCTGCTACAGCAGGACATAATTCATAAAACATACACAAATCTTTCTAAAAAGAAATGCTTTTCTTGTTCAGAAAAAGACAAGAGATTTCTGACGGAAGACAGCTGAGGGGGAATAATTTCTTCTGAGGAACTACTTGCAAATTGATTCCAATTTTCTGCAAGTATAGCTCCTCCACTCTATTCTGTTACTGTAAAAGAAGTGCCATTTGCTGCAGGATCAAGGACAAAATTTGTGTTTCAGTTCTCAATATTGCTATAGTAAGAGCAATTTGGTATGTTTCATGTGGTTTGTATTTCAAAAGATGATATTCAACCAAGTGCTTGATGATTTCAGATTCCAAGTAATTTACTTTCATACAAATAAAATAGCCCAATAAATAAAATAGTCGAGCCTCTCATTAATTTAGTCAATGGTTTGTAAAGTTATTTTGAAAGTAGCGTACTATCTAACAATTTGTTGCGTGGAAAAAACTCTCCTGCCAATATGTCTTTTTATGAGCACTGGTATGGAACTAGTATCTAAAAGAAATTTGTATTTCAGTGCATAGACATTGTCTAATCAGATTTATCAGGCTTTCTTCAGGGATTTATGATTCATATGTAGCACTCGGTAACAAAATTTTTTTTCAGTCTCATCATTGCTTTTTTCTTTAGGTTTAGGTTTTTTCTTCAGGAAAAAAAAAAAAACCCTTAGTAAATGAATGCTCAGCCTGTGAATTTAAGATTTAAATGTAGAACATAATTTCATTTGCTATAGTATCTGACTTCAACAACCACTGCTAGTTTGTATTAAATAACAGTATACAAATATTTTTATACATTTGAATACTTTATCTCCATAGACTTTAAAAGTTAAAGTAATACAAGCAAAGGAGAAATACTTAGAAACAAATGCTCAATAAGAGCTGTTTTACAAAAGAATTTTGTCCTCAGCGTCCTAGCAGAAGGAGAATTTACCCCAAAATATTCCTGAGAGCTGAGGAACAACATCACTAGTAGTATATTAGGCAAACCTGCTTATTCTGCAGGTGAGTATTTATGGGCTTTTTTTTATGTGACAATGGGCGCTTAGCAATTGAGATTTTCCTTCACCCTCTCTTTTTAAAAAATTATCTATTTTTCTTCTGGTTTAGAGCAGCAATGTTACTAATATTTTGGTCTCTCTATGGGATCCACAGTCTCAATATTAGAGATTTTGTTTTGGTTTAGATGTTCACATAATTCTACCTTTCAAAAGTAATGTATATGGAACTGTTACTGGTTATAAATGACCTCAGAAAATTTACTGAAGTATGTAAAATTATTTTAAGTTCTCAAAGTACTTGAGCGATGTGTAGTGTCAAGATATGCTTAAAATCTTTTAGACCTGCAGACACAAGGTGGTAGTATCAGCCTTTAGAAATAATTGTTTAGGGTGGCATTGCTTTTAATTAATAGCCTTTGTTTCCTCTCATTTCCAAACAAGGGCTAGAGAAAATCCTTTGACATTGGTCTTGCTAACATTCAGTCTATATCTCAAACGACTGATGAATCAATCCAGTACTAAACTGGTAAATTAAAGACATGCAAGTGAAATAAAAGTAAGGATTTTAGGCTCTCCCAGCAAGCTAGAGAAATTGTAAATTTTTCTGGTTTGTCACATTTCTTCATAAATTCTTAGAATATTGAAGGGAAGATGAAAAATAAGGCATTTCAGACAAACAGATTACATTTAAAAGACTATGTTTGCCATGAAATATGAATCCCATATTTCTAGCATTCTGACAAATGATCAAGTCATGGATAATTTGTTAGGAAACTGCAGGAATTTCATTCTATAGAAATCTCACAAAGAACAGGGATCCTGATTGATAGATATTTTTAACCCCTATCTTTTGCTGGCCATCTTCTTAAGGGGATAAAAAAAAACATTATGAATTCAGTAAGAAAAAATAATAAGAATCTACTACTTAGGATTTTTCCTTTTTTCCAGGAAACATGTTAAAATACTTTTAAAATAATTATCCAACATTCTATGCCATTATACTGTATTTTTAAGTAAGACTTAAGATGAAGGCATAGACTTGACATTTAGCTAGTTGTTCTTAGGGATTGTATGTAGTGTCATATTCATACAGGCACACCATATTATGGCAGTCAAAGCTGCTCCAAAACTCCACATCTTCAGCCAGTTCCTCTTTGTTGATACAATCTTTGTTTTTCACACTTAAAACACCAGGACTGGCAATAGAAATTAATCTTTCATTATAATGAAGATCTTTTATGCTAGACTTATTTTTCAGCATTGAAACACTTCTAGAAATCTGACTTTCGATGAAGACACGTAGTCTAATAAATACTATGTAAAAGAAGGTTTATCTTGTTTGTATATCAATTATTTTTCCATGAATTTTTGATGCAGATAATATTTAGTCAGCCCCTCCCCATGTGTGTATGTGTGTGTAATATGTGATAATATGCCACAATTGCTTTTCTGGCATAGTTTATGATTTCTTCATTATTCGTATGACAAGGTGTGTTGGCTTGGCTGGGGTAGAGTTAATTTTCTTCCCAGAGGCTGGTGTGGGGCTGTACTTTGGATTTGTGCTGAGAACAGGGTTGACAGAGTTGTTTTTGTTGTTGCTGAGCAGAGCTTACACAGAGCCAAGGCCTTTTCTGCTTTTCATACTGTCAGGCTGGCAGGGAGATTTCAGGGTACCTGGGAGATTGAGAGAAGACACAGGCAGGGCAGGTGACCCCAGCTGACCAGAGGGATATCCTAGACTATAAAGCATCATGCCCAGTATGGGAAAGTGGGCAAAGAAAGGAGAAGTGGGGGCTGTTCTGAGTGATCTGACTGATTATGTTTGTCTTCCCAAGCCGCCATTACACCTCATGTGATCTCCTGGGGATGCTGAACACCTGCCTGCCTATAGAAAGCAGTGAATTAATATTTTTTTTTTCTTTTTTTTTTTTTTGCTTACACCCACGGCTTTTGCTTTTCCTCTTAAACTGTTTTTGTCTCAATCTACGGGTTTCCTAGTTTTTTTAACCTCCTGGTTTTATCCCAATCCCACTGATGGAGGAGTGAGATGCATGGTGCTTGGATGTTGGCTTGGGTTAGACCATGACAGAAAGCTAAAAATAAGAAGTGCCAGGTTCTCCTACATGAATGTCATGAGTCTCAAGGATGGATTATCTGTGACAGGATGATTGAGGAATAGTCAGAGAATGGCTGAATAAGAATAGCTCCTGGAAAATCAGCCCATCAATTTGATGACTGAGTTCTAATTAGGAATCATGAGTGTTTTCTCTAGAACTTTGTTTGAAATATTTATAACTTGTATGACTTAATTCAGTTAGGTAAGAATCAGGAAAAATTCTTATTAATCTCTAGGTTAATTTTGGTTTAATTAGAGATGAATTATGAGTATTAGAATGGTAAATATTATCAAATCTAGGCTGTCCTCTGATATAGGGTCTGAAAATGATTTAGATTTGAATATTATAATATTTCAGTAGTTATGGTGGAGCCTCATTTCTTAAGCAGGGAAATTCTGCTGTTGGAGGGGTTTTTTTGCATTCCCACTGTGTAGGCTAAAACAAGATATTAAGATGCTCCCAAAATAAAACTGGAATCCTGCTAAGTGTGAGAGCTAGACATTCTAAAACAGTGAGAGCTAGAAATTTTAGAACGCTCTGGAGATCTGGAGATGGAGGTGCCCTTGAGTTCCACATCCAAGCCTTTTGATTTGAACCATTTGTGAGCAAAGCTACAACAGCTCCAGCTTGCAGCACTAATAGTGTGAGATTAAAGAAATGCTAAGATTATAGACAGACATTATTTCTCACCATTCAAACTTAAATGAATTAATACTTTGTTCTTAGACTGTATTTTCACTATAAGAGAGAGACTGCCAACTTGCCTCAGTTGCATTAATACTAAGTGCTCCCAAATTTGAGAATGAAATAATTATGTTAGACTAATGTGTGATTGAAAATAGCTACAGTTATATTGATTTACACTGTAGATCTGAGAATGGAATTTGCAAGCTTGGCAGGTTTGTAAAATAGAACCTTTTAATAAATCTAAAGATATTAGCTATACTGTAAAGTTCAGCATTTAACTATTCCATATGGCATTTAGCTATTAAAGAAACAGCAGCACTGGCAGTTTGAAAATGATCTGATTTTATCAAGACATATTTCTCTAAATTCAGGAATATATTTCTAGGATAAAATTAGAACCAGTTAAATGATTTACTTTAAATCTGGATATAGCAAGTATATTGAATGTGAAAAGAAAAATTAAATTATGAATCCTGGAATATGTGTGCCTGTGTGAATAGGTTGGATGTGGGCATAGTAGTATGGGACCACATCTGGATTGCAATTTCCATCACCAACCATTATTTTATCATGTAAGAGAAATGCTTTTGGCATAAAAAATTTTACTCTAAGAGGTGTTTTTTTCTTCACCTTCCCTAATCCTCTTCCTTTCTTATAACATGGTATGAAAAGGCATATGGTTTGGAGTTTATGGGTTTCTGGTAGTTCTGTTTTTGCTTTATTTTATGCTAAAATTTACTGTGGATGTCAGGGTACAGTTGCTCCACTTCTGTTTCATTATTTGGCTATCTCATGCTCTGAGTAGTAAAAATCTACGATCAAGATTTTCAAATACTGGCATTTCAGATGTTTAGGGAGATAATGAATCTGTATTTAATTTAATCAACATCTTTTGTATCATTGCATTATAAATTTACTATGCTCACCCATAAGAGGAATGGTGCACTGCAGTTCTTGTTCTCCTAAATGCCATTTCTTCTTTAGCTTCACATATAACCATAGGTTCACATGAAACATCCTTTGTGCAGTCCTTGAAAGGGAGATTTGTTTATGGAAAGACATCTTAAGATAATGCCACAGGGCCTGGCCTGGTGCTTTCAGATTCAACAGAAAGAAAGTGTTCTAAGACTAAAATTCAGATATCAGAGAAATAAGTATATCAATTGTAACTGAACGGTGTAGCTATTCAAGGCCACTGTTAGGGCTTTAAGCACAAAAAAGCAATATTTATTTGTTCAAAATAAATAACTTCAAATCAGATATCATGCCATTTTTAAAGGGGAATAGTCAAATGTTTGTATTTTTGCTATTTTCTATAGTGTCACTTATTTCCATACTTAATAAATGAAGGAAACTGTAGAATATCTTTTTCTTACTGTAGTACATACACTATGGACAGATTATTTATCTTTCATTGATAAGGCAAAAAGGGTTCCAATCATCAATAAATAGAGGTTAGGTATTTTAGAGAGATAAAGAAAGGAAAACTTGATTTTGGGCAACTTTGCCAAAACTCCAATCTATTCTTCCTTACTACTATGAAAACATAGCAGGAGGTTAGCTTCTCTTATGGTTTTATTTAGACATATATTGTGTGATTCTTCATTATTAAAAGTACAGTTGGATGGAAGTTTAAATGGAGGAGTATTTCTGGATCTTATTTGCTGTTGTCTCTTTATTTCATAAAATCATAGAATGGTTTGTTCATAGGAGGGGCCTTAAAGATCATCTTGTCCCAAATGCCCTGCCATGGGCAGGGACACCTTCCACTAGACCAGGGTGTTCAGAGCTCCATCCAATCTGATCTTGAACACTTCCAGGGATGGAACATGCACAACCTCTCTCAGAAACAGGTTCCAGGGCCTCAGCAGTCTCACAGTAAAGAAGCTCTTCCTAATATCTAAGCTAAATCTACGCTCTTTCTCTTTGAAGCCACTCCCCGTTGTCCAGGAATGTCCCAGGCATCATTGTCACTCCAGAGCCTTGTAAATAGTCTCTCTCCATCTTTCCTGTAAGCTACCTACTGGAAGGCACCAAGTAGGTCACCCCAGAACCTTCTCTTTTCCAGGCTGAACAATCCCTATTCTCTGAGCCTTTCCTCAGAGCAGAGCTGCTCCATCCCTCTGATGCCCTTGGTGCCTCCTGTGGGCTGGCTCCAGCAGGTCCCTGTCCTTGCTGTGCTGGGAGCCCAGAGCTGGATGCAGCCCTGCAGGTGGGGTCTGAGCAGAGCGGGGCAGAGGGGCAGAATCCCCTCCCTGCCCTGCTGCCCACGGGGCTTTGGATGCAGCCCAGCACACGGGGGGTTCTGGGCTCCCAGAGCACATTGCAAGTTTTAAAATACTTCTAATAGTTATAGTAAATACTGAGAAATAAAAACTATGTTAGATGTATAACTAAATCATATCTGGGTTCCCTTTTGAGAATAGACAAGTTGTTTTGAAAAAATGCCAGTCATATTCCTGATTTCCAATAATGCCAAGTCATAGCAGAGTGCATCCTTGCAATGGATAAGATAGAAGAGAAAATTAACTAAGCATCCCTCATTAGCTGCCTTATATTAAAAATAATGGGAAAACCCAGGGAAAGTTAAAATTTTAGATGGCTTTTCCATTTGGTGTTTTCTATTAATCTCCACCGTCTTACAGGTAAGGAAAAATCAGATCCTCTGCACAAGAACAGGGATTTTAAGTGCTTGGTATCATTCTGCCCAAGAGGTATGAACATGAGGTAAATATGATCTAGTAGGTCTATCTACAGCATGATTATTTTACACACAAACAAGTATTGAACAGCTTCACAATCTAGTCTTAATGTGGAAAAAGATGCCATCTGCTAATGTAAGAATAATAGCTATTGTGCTGTCAAGTAGTACTTTAAGTATTAGAAAGGTAAATGGGCAGACATTGGAATAGAGCAGAACAGGAAAAATGGATGGCATGATTTTTTCTGGTGAGAAAGTGAGACTTGAGTGGAGAGCATCGTTGACCATCTAAGCCAAATTCCTGTGCATCTTTTATAATAGCAGACTCAAGAAATTCTAACATGTATTTATTTCCCAATAGAAGCAACCTAAATACTAGTCCTCTGTCAAACAATTGGCAGAATAGCAGTCTTCACTGTGTGGTCTTTTCTATCCAAACAAGAAATTTTGAGTTCTAAAAAAACCCCTTGTAACCCTGTCAGCCCTGCTTAACCTCCATTAGAGACTTCAATTTGGCTGCCTGTCTTCTCTGACGTCTAAAAGCTGTTACTTGGCTGTCATAAACTGGGATGGCTGATGGTCATGGCTATTGCAGAGAATGAAGGCTGGAGCTGAGAGGTGAGGATAATTAGAAAAACCATGCTGCTTGCTCTTTTTTGCTGTTCTCTATAGTGAAGATGGAGTCTGAGCTTTTCCATATGTTGCCAATCTGTCAATTTTCACATGTATGTCCTTAAAACATTTAAGAAAGAAAGGATGATTAAAAAAAACCAGTTGCTGTTCTTAAAAATATCAGGTTACTTTTGAAAATATACAGTTATAATTCCGCTCTGTTTTTTAGAATAGCATGTTCAAATTATCTAATTTCTTGAAGAGAAAGAATGTCATGAAAAGCAGATAGTAACTTTCTGAAAAGTGCAACAGCAATAAAGAATTTAGGTGGTTTTGGTGAATTCAGGTAAAATGTATTCCTTTTGAAATGCAAATATGAAAAACCACAGGAAATAAGGAGTATATTTTGGAACATACTTGATACAGTAGTGAAGAGAGAATAAAATCCTCTCTGAGGTAAATGATTGCTAAAATATTAACCAGAAAATATAATTTTCAGCAAAGAAACCCTCCCCTCGACTCCTCTTCCTTTTGAGATCTTTAATTTTTTTTTTTTAAGTCATTACATTAGAAATTTTATGGTAAAAGAAGTAACTCTCAATGTTTTCAATTTAGTTTGTAGTTCTAACATAAAGGTACGAGGAATGAAAAAATATTAATTTGCATGATTTCAGGAAATTTCAGAAATTGTACTAAAAAAATAATGTGAAAACACCTTTCCTCTTGGTGTACAAGAAGAAATTTCTTGTTTCATTTCCCCCTTTTGTATCAGCAATAGTGTGGATGCAGGACCACGGCAGTGACTGTCCCATGTATTAGGCACTGGTGAGGTCACACCTCAAATCCTGTGTCCAGTTTGGGGGCCCTCATTACATGAAGGACATTGGGGGATGTTCCTGGAGGTATTTCAAAGGCGTGTAGACGTGGTATTGAGGAATGTTTAGTGGTGGGCTTGGCAGTGCTGGGTTAACAGACCCAATGATCCTAAAGGTCTTTCACAGCCTAACCTATTCTACGAATCTTTAATTTTAAAGGGAAATCTGTTTCGCTCCTCGCTACTCAGCCCTTGGGGGGATTGAATGTCCCATCTACACCTCTTCATCTGGGAAAGAAGAGGGAAATTACACTTATTTTATTTTCCAGGTGGAATGTCACCTCTTTCACTTTCTCAAAAGCAAATGAAGTGCTAAGTTCTAACCTGCCATGTAGCTCAGTCTTTTTTCTATTTGAGCCAAACACCCTGGTTTAGCTAATTTCCTGTCTATTTTTCAACAGGGAAGCTGAGATCACAATCAATCCTCTTGTGTGCACGCTTGTTTTCTCTTTTAATGGTACACACAAGATTTTTTTTTGCAGTGCCATAGGAAAATGTGGTGCTTTGAAAGTTTTTAAAGGGAATCTTGTTCTTTCTGGTGCGTTCTTCAGATCTGCACCATCACAACTTGAGGCACATCACTACATACAATCCTACACCTCTTGTAGTACTCATTCACATAACTGAAGTATTCACCAGGTGCTCCCCAACTTTCCAAGCAGACTGTGGAATCAGATACTAAAAGATAAATCAAGACAGTCAGTGGCCAGAATACTTTCAAAGCAACTACTTCTCTGGGTTTTTCTTATCTTTCAGATCTTTCTAATCCTGAAAAAATAGATGGAGAAAGAAAGGTTTTAAGCCAGTTTTGACAGTATTCTACCCTCATGTAGCTATGGGACAAAAAAGTGTTTGTATTCCAATGTGGGATTAAAAAAAATTTGCTACCTCAAAACTCCATTATGCTGATATAGTTCTGATCCATTCCCCTGAGGAGCAAATAGAACAAAAAAGTGCAACATTTGTCTTTTTTTTTAAAGCACATCTTATTTTGAAACAAATAAATGAATTCTCATGGCCATTTCAGGTTTAGGAACCACAATGAGTTATAATCTAAGTAAAACCTAAATTAAAAGTTCAGCAGTAGCATCTGTGCTCTCATTTCAGATGTGGCTGCTTTCTTTTGCTATTATTTACATTGTCTGCAGTTACTTTAAAACTGGATAGTTGATGAGAGCTGTATTAATTAATCACTTTTACTTCTTTGAAGCTGCTCACTGGAGAATAGGAAATAAAAAACCTTCCAGGAATATTTTAAGGGAAATATAACCTCTGTTCTAAATGGCTATTCTGTTTTTGTTGTTCCCTCTTCTCCCAACACGTTAAAGTTGTGCTCTAAAAACTTAGCAAAGCAAGTACTTATCCTCTAACAGAGAAACATTAAATCTATTGAATTAGAGAACAGTTGCAGTTTGTCCTTCACACAGCTTTATATAAGATCTTTCTCAATTTATAAGCAGGAAAAAACACTGTTTCTCTTGCACAGAATATAGCATGGCATTATATTTTGTCTCAAGAAAATATTTCATCCCTTTTATGAGACAGAACATATGCCAGATTATGCATATTATTTTTAATAAATTGTTAATCATTAATTGTTCAAGTTTTCCTTTCATATTTTTGTTTAAATGCGACTTAAAATCAAAATAATGTATAGAAGCTATTCTTATGCTAACATACACATATTATTGTAATTAACTACTTGCTATTTCTTAATGGTGCAGAAAACTTCCTTTTACTGTTGGCTTAAAAATTCTTTTGTGGAACATCTTGTCTTTCCACATACCTGTGGTATTTTTATAAAAAATGTTCATCCTGGGACTGCTTTTTTTGTCTTGGTGTGTCTCAAGAATTCCATTTATGAGATGTTGTATTAAGATACAGAATTCCAATTCCACATATGGCATTAATCCAAATTAAATAAATGCAGCTGAGTGAAGCAACTGGCTAAATATAGGAATCTATATAATTGGAGATAATTTTAATAAAGATAATTTTTAAATGCAGCTAGTGGAATTTAGAAATTAAATTAATGTACCTTAAGCATTGTAAATAGATGGAAACATTTTTGAAGGTTATGCAAAGCTGGTCTTCATTTCAGAGTTTTTCTTAAAGACATTTTACTGCTTCAAACATTACCATAAATATTATAGTAAATTTTCTCTTTTGACTTTGTATGTCGTTGTAGAAGTATAAGTTTTGCATAGAGTCACATGTTAAGAAAAAAAACAAACTAAAACCAGCCAGCCAAGCAACCCCAGGTTTAGCCTGTACTCATAAATGCCAGTCCACCAGACTGTTTTAATTCTTTTTCTTCGTGTTTATACTCCACTCAGGGTTGTTGTGCTAGGGATCCACACAAACCAGGTATGATGCTTATGCACAGAATCACTGGCCACACATTGCTTAGGAACTAATTCTCAGATGGGGGAAATGAAGTGAAGTCATGACAAAATAGAAAATTCCAAAACAATTTGGAGAATTTTGGGTGTGGATTTCTTCTGTGAGGATGTTGTCTTGGATCATGTGAAGGATAGAAGGCAGCTGTCATAGCAGACTGCTGCAATCTACTGTCCTAGACCTAAAACTAATCTACTTTATTCACTGGAGCTTCTAATTAAGATATTGCCAAAATGATTTGGTTAAAGTATCATTAAGCATAAAATTTGCTAATACACACATCATTAGTAATAAAGACAAATAAATGTGTGAGAGGAGGAAGATCAGAGCATGTGTGTTGCTGTGTGTGTGATATGTGCTGGCATCTGTTCTAATTGTAGCAAGCTCCAATTTTAACTGCAGTACATGCTAGAGGACAGCTAAAGGCATAACTCAAAACAACAGCAATAACCAACATTATTATCATTGTTATTAATAATAATAATAATAACAACAATAATATTGCTATTATTATTTTTTTATTAATGAAACTTCTTCAATACAGAAAAAGAACGAGAATGCGAGGTCTGTGTCTAGGTTAGGCTTTAGATTATAAGATTCCATCATTAATACTTAAATTAATGAAATTATATTAATCTTTTTTTTTCCCTCCTAATCATAGAAGAATATTTTAAATATTTTGAAGATGATGTTAGATAGTGTGTTGAGCTGCAAAATTATTTAAATCAGCAGCACATGCATTCAGTGTATAATCACTGTTTGTTTTTAATTTTTAAAGGAAAAATTCCATAAATCGATGCTCTGATACTATTTTCTGGTTCTTGTGACACTGAATGCACTGTGTGAATGCATGTCTTTGCAGGTGATTTTTACCAATTGCAAAATGATGCTACCTGTCCCTGATCCTAATTATGCACCCATTTCTTGAAAAATGTAATATAAGGTATTGATCTCCTTATAGTGCTGGACATAAAAATTTCATGAAAAATAAGGAACTAAGAATATCAAGTTAACATAAAATGTATGAATGTTAATTGTAATGGACATAGTTTGGCTAAGAGAGTGATGGTGATCAATACCTTGCAGTAGAAATTCTATTGCTGCTGTTTCCAAATAATTAATTGATTAATTATTAACCATGAAACTGACACAGCTTAACATTTGATGTAATTAAGGGACAGTCTCAATGAACTTGGGCTGGAATGTTCATTAAAAGTTAATTGAGCAATGTAAAGATTTAGATTGTCCTAGAATCTTGACTTGTGATCACAGGCTTTCTATTCTGGATGCACTTGGCCTGTAGGGACACAAAACAGGCGAGAAGTTTGGAATTTATATCCCAGGGAAGAGTATAACTTCAGGCATCGGCTTGAAGTCTACTGATCTTGCTAAGAATAATACAGCTGTTATTTGTAACAAAAAATAAAACAAAAATACAGGAAGCAAACATATGTTTCTGTGTCTGGCACTTGTATCTGAGAGAATTTGGTGGGTGCCTATTCCACCTGTATTTCATAGTTACCACCAGTTACAGTGCAGCTCCTAAAACCACAAAATGCATGACATGACTCATCTGTGGAAACTTCATTTGATATCTGAGATCAATGGTGTATTTAATGCATCTAGAACCATAGATAATATCATTTTAATTAAAAATGCTAGCAGAGTAATTACTTTTTAAGCATATGGCCGCAGATAAGAAAATTGAATGACACTTAAATTGGGTTTGTAAGAAAATGAATTTGCATTAAAAAGTAGCTATTAGCCATTACAGTGCCAATGTGTGAGATCAAGGTTACAGATCTTTGCTCTGTAGGTTGAGAAACGTGGTTTATGAGAACTGATATATTTGAGCTTTAAGGAAAATGAGGGCTCAGTGATTTTTCTCATCTCAGTTTCAGTTTAATTAGTGTCATCACTCGGAGAAGTACTTGTTCCTTTTAGGGAATAGTGGACAAATGGCCACTTCAAAAATCAGGGGAAAATATCATGGCTCTGTAATTAAAGCAAGTGGACAGTCAAGACTGGGGGTGAAGGGACTATTTAAATTGACTTCTGCAATTTTTATTTTTATTGTGAAATATTAATCCGGGTAAAGTTTCAGTATGGTAAGGTTTTAAGGGATATAAACTGAGGAAGTAAGCACAGAAAACTCTTCCTGATGTTTCATTAGCACCTTTCTGATTCAAGATACCTTTTTTCCAAGTGAGAGTTGGCGTCTTAGTAACCCTAAAAATTAATTTGGTTAAGACTTGCTAAATCAAAAAAATAAATTGTTGTTTATTTTTTTAATTTATCTCTCAGCTTATGTCTAATATTTTAAAGCAAGATTATAAAGATAAATTCTTATGCACCAGACAAAAAAATGGACGTTGCTTTTCAAAATTAACAAATTTTATTAAGTTCTACTTTCAGCAATTCCTTTAAAATATTTAAGCTGCCAAAAATGATAAGGGAGTGGGAGATGAAAGTGTTTGCTCTATACCCATGATGTTTTTCTTGGTAGATTTCCTTAGCAGGGAATTATTTAAAAGTCTGAATTGTCCTGAATATCAATTTCTTTTCTGGGCTCACTTTAGTTCATATCTTTATGTGCATTGAGTTGTATTTTGCACTCTTTGGCAAGGAGAAATAGTGCTGTCATTTTTCATTCTCAAAAAAATCCCCAAAACAGACCCAGACTGACGCGGCTCGCCTTTTCCACCCGAGCTCGGCTCGCCCAGCTAGCTCTCCAGGCGAGACCGGCGCCGAGAGTGGGCCGCCTCCCGGATGGCGGAGAACCAGGAGTGCGGCTGGGGCTGAGAGCCCTCTTGGCTGACAGCGCGTCCGGGGAAGAATAAAGGATCAGGGGGAGTCCTTTTGTAGGTCCAGGATAGGTTTATTGGAGGAACTCTNGACAAAACAATGACAACAAACAAACAAAATAATAACTGTAAACCTCCCCCCAAAAAAAAACTCCTCTCTCATAAAAAGCTCTGAAACGAAAATAATTCTACCACAAAGCCATCTTTCAAACTGTAGGAAAATACCCAAGCTCTATATATGGATGAAGAGTACTTTCTCAAAAGATGTGTTTTGGACATTATCCAGCCTCTGACCTGCTCACTTAATTGGAATTTATTGAAAAACATTTCCAAGTGCAAGATTCTTTAAATCTTGTATGACAGCTGAACATCCTGGCTGGAAGATAAGATGTCAGGTGACAAATATGAATATTACAATATTCCAATATTTTTTTTTTTTTTTTGGTAGGACTTGTAGCAGCAACATGTTAATCTCCAAGTTCTTTAGCTAGAAGATTCTTCTTGGAAAATTGTGAATATTATGCTGTAATTAAAACCAAACTAATGCAGAACAAAGAGGATACTTCTCATTGTAGAAAGGAAGTAATTGAACCGAGATGCTGGACAAAAGTAAGAAATACTCTGGTTTAAAACTACATGTCTTGTGGCAACTGGACCTACCTAGAATGTTGCCATAAACCTGTGTTGCCCAAAAGATGTTCCTAAAGTGCTGTTTGATTGGCTCATTTTATGAATGTGTCTGAGTAGAGGTAATAATTTTATTGGCAAATTTAAATTCCTGCACCTGTGTATGTTTCTCCTGGCTACCACATAGAAAAACAAGAAAACATACTTTATGCTTATAGTTAATTGAATACTGCTTCTTAGACTAATTAGAAACAAGTTAATCTATGAATAAAATTATGGGGGGTTTTCTGAATAAAATTAAGAAGAAAATATTAGATAAAATTTTATGAATAAAATTTTTATGAATATAATTCTTTCCCCATGGTAACTGATGACAATTACAATGAATATTTTAAGTTTCTTGAAAAGTTTTTACCTCTCCTTTTGTCTTTTTAGCTTCTTACATTTAGCTCAGATTTGCTTTGCATATCCCTCCATAGATATCCCTAAATATTTATTTTTGTGGAGCTCTCTTTCTCAAGTAATGACACTCCTGGTGCCATACCAATAAGCCTATGCATTTTTCGACTTCTCAACAGCAAATTTACATTTTGTTTCTAACAAAGGGAAGTTAATTATGTGGAATGTTAGTCAATAAAATATGTGATAGTTCGAATTGTTGCTAGTTCATGAGAGTTCTGCATTTCTTCTTGGATGCGTTCTTGCCTTGTTTTTGCAAAGTTTCTTTCCATCCAGCTGATGCCCAGCCTGCACGGTCCCACAGTGTTATTCCATTGCAGATGCAGAATTTACCACTGCCTTACTTCGCTGAACTTCCTGGGGTTCCTGTCAAACCCTTGCTTCAGTCTCCAAAGGTCCCAAAATGTGACAGCCTTGCCCTTCTACACCCTGATTTGGTGCTGTCACCAGGAGAATGTGCTCTGGATATCTCTAGCAACTGACTGCCATTTGTTTTTCTTTTTCCTGCTGATTCAACTCTGTGATGATGGCAGGCCAGATAAATTCATATATTATCTACCCACCCTGTTCATATCAGTCCACTTAGATTGAAATGGTTCGCTGTTCTCTGTATTCCCATGTCAAATAATTCATCGCCTAGAAAATCATCAGAATGATAAATCATGCTTTGAGTCTTAAATTGGATGCTTTGTTTTCTTATAGTGAAGAACTTCAAAATTCTCTTACCTAATTGGTATAACTGTAATGAGTAACTACAGAAAAAATCCCAAATGTGTTAGGACACTTCTCATTATATTATCGTCCTTGAAATCCTTCCCTTTGGGAAAGAGGGCTTCCTTTCCAAAACACACATGGGAGTTTATCTCAGCTTGCTGAAGCGATACAAACACTTCAGATCCTGCTTCTCCAAACTCAGTCTTTGTACTTATGGCAAAATATCTCAACTGAGCACAAAAGTATTAAAACAAGTTTAAAATCATGGTCACCATGCATCACAGACCATGACATGAATGTTCAGAGCTGCTGCTGTAGTACGTGTCTGAAGCATCCATCTGATCTGACAGATACAGAATGAGCCCAGCGCTGCAGTAAACACAGGTTTAGTTACTTAGGATAGAAATGATGATAAGTCTTGCAGCTGACCAAAAAACATGCAATGAGCGTTCCTTTTTTACCTGGACAAAACAGCATTTGATGACAAGTGGATGGTATTAAATTTCCCTTTACAAAAGATTTCACTTCTCTTTTGGTTGGATTATTCACTCACATTTCACAGAGTACAAGCTCAGCACTCTTCTACACAATCATGCTGTATAATGGTTTTTACCTCAATGGGACAAGTAATAGATGGTCTGACCCCCAAGTATTATTTTTTGTTAGCATTGCCCTCCTTTTACGTATTTTTATCACAGATGGAAGAATGCAGCTGTAGTAGAAAGCTCTATTCAAGCATCCCTTTGTTCTTAAAATGGTGCTAACCATACCAAGATTGTGGGTTTGATCCCTGTAAGGGCCATCCACTTAAGAGATGGGCTTGATGATCCTTGTGGTTCCCTTCCAACCCAGAATAGTCTGTGTTTCTGTGATTCTTATATTTGTCCATCCCCATGCTCACCCACTTTGTTTTTCTTCCTTTTCAGTTGCAAAGACATTTTACCCTTCAGTCTCATATTACAACATGAAATTATGGTTGAATGCTACCAAACACCCAAAATAACCATTTTTCAGTTGAATCAGCCAGGGTTGCAGATTGCTTGTGTATAAGAAAAGACAGTTGAAGTTTATATGTGTGGAAGATTTAGTTTTCTTTTAGAGGAAGGAGGTATAACTGTGAATAAATTTGTTGTCTTAAAAAAGTGTTCCCTCTTTTTTAATCTCCTTCCTGTAGAAAGATCTATGCATGTTATTTTTTATTAGCTGAAAGTGCACCTTTGTCAATAAAAATGAATTTTTTAAATCACATCACTATAGAAATGGCTGTAAAGCATTATTGAGTAAACAATTTTTTTTTCTAATTTTTTTACTTAGAAATAATTTTAGCACAGTAAATTAGAAGTTTTGATATTGACTATTATATTTGCTAGTAATATTTTTGAGTCTAAAAGAGTGTAAGATTTTGGGGTATAAATCAGATTAAAAATGAATAAACAAAGATTTTCCACTTCACTTCCATAGCAAATGAAGTGAAAATTATGAACATTTTTTAGACAAAAGACAGAACTCTAAATTATGATATTGTGTTTTTTAAATGAGTTTCACAGTTTCCCAAATTTTGGAAAACTAATCAGAACTATTCTTTTGGTCAAAGCTGTGGATTTGACTTTATTGTTTGAAGTGCAGTTTGCTAAGTCTGAAATAAATAAGGACAAAGACATTTACATGTGTTGAAAACAGCTTTTTACTTTTTTTTTTTCCCCAGAGTATTTCACAATAATGACAGGTACAGAGCAATCTAGAAAAGACATAAGTTAAAATATGACTGGACATAAAAGAGTAATTAATATTAGCTATCAGTTACTACAGACTTTCTAAAGCCTAAAACAAGGTTGTCTCAGTGTAGGTGGTTTATTGATTAGAAAGTAGACAAGCTTCCCAAACCCTGATTCTTAAAGGTTTACGTTTTGCTGATTGAAACTATTAAGCTGAAGCTCAAATTATCTTCTTCCATAAAAGATGCCAAACCTGGTGGGTGTTTGTAGCAGCATTAGGCTTCCAAGACAGAATGTAGGTTAGGCACAGGTTAGATACAAAATCTCAAGCAGTTCTTTTGTTTGTATGTTCCAAACAGTTTTGTTTCCTTTCTTTCCAGATGCAAAAAAAAAAATGAAGAGAATTTTCAACAGAAAGTAAATTGACTGTAGTATATTCTTTTCAATGGAAACAACAAATTGAAACATGCAACAAGTTAATGTTTTGGGGTTTTTTTTGTAAATTGAAACAGGAATTTGGAAACTGACTGATAAAGTTTCCAAGAATAAAGATCAGCCATCCTAATCTTCCTTTTCAAAGTGATGTTAACCCATTGATTGCTCTGTCCTCTGCAAAGGCCTGGCCTCTGATGATTACTTCTGTGGGAAAGATGGATTTCTCTTAAGCCTGAGGAAAAAAAAAAAAAAATCTGTGTGTTTCAGTGACTATTGATGCTGTGCTTGTTTACCTACAGAAACTTATGCAGAGTTTTGCCCAGACATAGAGTCTCTGAGATGGATGTTTGGTTTTAATGGCAGAGGCAAGAAGAAAAGGCAGATCATGCCCATCAGATAACTTTCAAGTGTCTCAACCTCAGGTTATTAGTGGAGTAATTCTGGAGTTATAGAGCGAAGGGGAGGAAAATATTGCACTTTTTCATACAACAAAAGGTATGCTAGGTATAGTCCTCTCACTCCCCTTAGGAATTTTTTGTGGGAAAAGACGTGACTTACACCTCTTTTAACTTTTCTCAGCAGTTAGTTGGCATGATTTTAACACCATATCTTCTCTAACTTACTGCATACTATGTTTCTTTGCTCTGTAGAAAGACAGAATCTATTAGGTTTGAAATTTACTTTGGCTTTATTATCATATATTTATTTAGTACTTGGCAGCTGTATTTTCTGATCAATACTACATACATTCTTGGATTTAAAAAAAAAATCTAATTGATCATTAAATTAATAGGATTTTAAATTATGCTTTGCAATATTTTACAAAACTCTATCAAAATAATTACTTCTATTCTTTTCTTTTGAATTTTCTGTCCTTCAAACAGTAACTATGGTAATTTAAAATTCTCACAAATTGTCTCTGAAAAGTTTCACACAATTTATATGGTGATTCTAATAAAAAAAAATAGAGCAAGGCAATACTTGGAATTTCACTAATGTGCAATCAAATTCACTGCCCAGAGCAACCATTTTGTAGATCTTTACACTGGGGAAAATATCTAATCATTAGTTTCTTTAGCTAATTCAGAGACATTCAGCATTTCCTAAAATATAACTATTAAGTAGGTTAAGAATTCTCTCATTAAAATATCCACTGTTTCTTTCACACACCATACTTTACTTTTAAAAGAATGATGCTAGCTTCAAATATCCAGGTTTTTGTTTCAGCCACTGTCACGTCTTTATTTTTACCAGTTATTCTTTGACCAATGCTCTTTGTGATTTAGTTGAGTTTTGAGTCAGACATTATAACTGAATTTAATGACTTTGGTCTTAAATATCATTTTAAAATTCAGATGTCTTATTGTTTTAATAAAAGCCCTCTTCCATATCCCAGGAGACACATTCCCCAGCTGCCATCATAAGTGAGTGAGGAGCTTAACAGTTCTAAAAGAACTTGGTGTGGGAGGCCGTGAAGTCCAGAGAATTTATCGTTACACATAGGTGCATAATGGCAGCTGTGCAACCTGTTGCCCTTACCAAGGTTTCTTGCACTGCAGAAAATTTTGCAAAATTCTCAATTTATTGATTTGTTTTGCAATTAAGTAGGGAGACCAGGTTGAAGGCAAGCCTTTAGTTATGTGGTGCTTTTTTTTTTCTTCCTTTAATTCTTTTATTTCCCTTCCAAGTAGTATTTTGCTCTACTGGATTTTTTTCTTGATCTTTCCTTTGGTCCTCAATCTAACATTTCTGTCTGGTCTGGAAAATACCAAAAATTTTAGCAATAATAGCAGGAGGTCAAAGGTCTTTCTGGGTTCATGTAAGTGTTTATATCACAATTTTATCAGTGAAATTGTTAATATTTTCCATCTTTAGGAATCCTGTTTCACTGTTAGTGATGACATAAACAAAACACTTCTCTTGCTGACAGAGTATGGCTTTATGTGCCTTGCCTGTGGTCCATGGAATTGCAGTTTTTCTTTTCTTGACTTGCATTCAAACATTACTAATTTTTTGCCATCTCTCACACTGTGCTGCATTGCAGTTGGACAGCATAAATCACAAGCAACAGGCAGCCTTTGGCCTTGTTTTGTGTCTCTCAGACACAAGGGCAAAGATTTTCAGTGATTATGTGAATTTCTAGAAGGTCAGTTTTACTGTGTTACTTATCATACTCATAAAATGCTGTTATCTTTTGGTTTCACTTGACTGCTGAATCTGTAAGTTTCACTAGAATCATAGAGTAGTTTGGGTTGGAAGGGAGCTTTCAGCATAATCCAGTCCAACTACCCCAGTACTGAGGAGGGACAACAAGATCAGGTTGATGAAAGCACCATCCAACGTGACTATGAATGTTTCCAAGGACTGAGCATCTACCAACTCTTGGGGAAGCTCATTTGAATGTTTTGCTAACCTCATTATAAAAAATTTCTTCTTACATCTAATTTTAATCTCTTCCTACTTTAAAACCCTTACCCTTTGTCCTATCACTAGAGTCTCTTTGTTTGCTTGTTTTATTCATTCAATAGTTGTTGTTTGTTGTTTTTTTTTTTTAGTGAAATGTAATTTAATTATTTATTTATTTTTATTTTATTTTCCCACAGGGTCTGCAATTTGAGGAAATAATGTGAGCCTCGGATACTGTATAACTACTGAGATTTAATGTAGTTTTATTGTTTTGGGAAAAGGGAGAAGCTGTGTAGGTGTGGCTGATCATATATCTTGGTAGTTCCCATATCAATCATAAACAGATAGAACAGCCTTCCATACAAACATATTATAAAAAAGGTAGCTGTGCATCAGAGGGGAATAGTGGAAGCACTATTCACTTAGTGAGACTGCTTGTCATGCCCATTTAGGGATCTTGGAGTGTTGCCTGGAGACTTAGGATCCTGACAATGCGCTAAAAGGGCCCAATACAAACCCCATTAATGTCAGAAGAACAATCTCCACAGAATTACATGAACTTTAAATCAGGATAAGCAAGTGCTGCTGTCAGTACTTTATCTGAGTCATGTGCAGGCTCACAAAGGTGAGGAGAGGTTTGCAAGCTGGAATAAAACACTTCCAGGTCCCAGCAGTAAATCTCAATAGGCCTCATGTCATGTGCTAAAATGCATTGGGCTTTGTTTTATATTGGCATTACTTAACAATATGAACTGATAACTTCTAGCAGACATGCAGAAGAAAATTATGTGGACAGAAAGACTCCTGTTTATCAAAATCAAGTAACTTGCAGGAATTCCAAAAACTGTGCTTCCTCTCTAGCAGTTTTATCGTTTTCCTACGTTTACAGACTTTCCTATATGAGAATTTAGTCCTGTTCTATAGCTGAGGCCGATTTTAGCAATTCTTTTTCAGTGCAAATTCTAATGGTGAAGTGACCTCTTGCCTGTTAGCAAAACCCACATCTTTCTGGGAAGGAGATAAAAATGCAATTGAACAGAGGATGCAAACGGCAGCTTGACAGATTGCCATTAGTAATGCAGAAAGGACACTCTGACTTGGTACCACCTTTCCTCTAGTCTTCTCATTATATAGATCTTGTTTGTACAGACCTTGGAATCTTTGAATATATACCTTAGATACAGCTGATTAACTTTGTTTTCACAGCAACTGTCAAGCAAAAAAACCTCCTCGACGTCTATAAATATATGAAGGGTGAGTGCCAAGAGGATGGACCAGGCTTTTTTCCATGGTGCCCAGCAATGGACAAGGGGCAATGGGAAGCAAATGATGCCCAGGAAGTTCCACCTGAACATGAGGAAGAACTTCACTGTGCAGTGACCAAGCACTGGAACAGATCACTCAAGAGAGGGCGTGGAGTTTCCCCCACTGGAGATATCCCAGAACCATCTGGATGTAATCCTGTAACATGTGCTCTGGGATGACCCTGCTTGAGCAGGGTGCTGGGACCAGATGATCCACTGTGGTCCATCCCACCCTGATCCATTCTGTGGTTCTGAGTTTCTGCAACAGGAGCTGCAGTCAGAAAGCAAGTCCCATCAAATGTGTTTTTCAATACAGGGTGTAAGGTAAGAAGAGGAGGAAGGATCATGTGAAACAGTGCATATATTTGATTTATTGATTGATTCAGTGTTAAAATTCTATTGCTGTATTGAAGACTGGAAGTTTATTGATAGCTTAGCCTATAATCTCTCTTTTCTCCCAAACTTTTTCTGAAAACTGAAATCTTGAACAGATGAGATAAATATCCTTAGCAGAAACTCAGTGAGTATATAAAATACAATTTTAAGGTGTTCAGAAACCAGAATATTATTGTCTTATAGAAGATCTCTGAAACTGAATTGATACTTACGATGTAATCTAATACATTGATACATTACGATGTAATCTAAGAAAGGTACATAACTGGCTCAGCTTTATGACTAATTGCACATCACATTGTATTGTCAGATCTGCCAGTGTCCGTCATGTTTGTGCAACATTACAGACAGAAAAATACTGCCAAAGAATGAATAATGTACCTTATAATAGCATAAGTAATGAGGTTTGTGTGCTTACAGGAGATCAGAACACTTTTCAACATCAAAAAAGATTAATTCAAGAGCTATAGCATGCAGTGAGATTAAGAACAACTCTGGAATAAATTTCCACTTTTTATTTAGAATGAGATGTGCAATAGAGGAGTAGGTGCTGTGTAATAATGGCTGATATATTTTGTGTCCCTGATGAACTCTGCTGTCACCAGGTGATGTGAAGGTTCATTCTTTTTTGTTGCGAATGTTCCATTTTGGAGAGGTCCTTTTTTATAGAGTGAGCTGAAGGAGAACTACATTTACATCGAAACAAGTCCCAAAGAGATCTGATTATGGCTGGTCAATGTGCTTCCAATAAAATTATCCAGTCTCAAGATATATAGAAAAATCCCGCTAGATATATAGAAAAATCCCACAAACAAATGAACCAATAAACCCCAACCAATCAAAAATAAATTTCCGAAAAACAAACCAGATCTCCTCATAAATGAACTAACCAACTAATAAAAAAACCCAACCAATAGCAAAACAAAAAAGGGGGAAAAAAACCAAGCAACCAGGATGGATTTTCCTTGACTGCCAAGTTAAATTATCTGCTACTGTAAATTACTCATGATCTAATCTTGTTCATAAACTCATATTTCCCTTCATTAAAGCTAGTCTGTGTCTGCAGGGGTTTTTAGCCCTGCTTTTAGGTGCTGCTTCACAACTTCATTTTCTCATGGTTAGAAATAATCTTCTAATTTACAGTGCAATTTTCAGACCAAATTACATACCTTTGTTCTAGCACTGATATTGTCTTTTAGCTTTAATAGCTCGTCCCTCTCCCTTGTGTTTGTTCCCAGAGGTACTTACAGAGAACAATCATCTACCCTCTTATCTTATGTTTTGCTAGGCTAAACAAGCCAAGCTCTTTCAGCCCGCTCATGTAAGATAGGCTTTGCTGTCTCTGCATTAATTGTCTTTCAAAAAAATTTATCAGAAGGCGCACTTACTGGAAAATAAAGTTTCAGTGTAAGCTGCAGAGCATACAGAAAGCCTTCCACATTTGTTTCAGACATGAAAGTTTGCATAAGAAACTGGTTTAAAACTACAGCTAATTAAATCTGTAAATTGAAATTACAGGCAATCTAAATTCAGTAATAATGATGCTACCGTCTAAAAAGAAATTTCTAGGAAATAATACTAGTCCAATTTACTGTGCAGCAGAAGTTTCATGCCAGGGTGGGAATGTCCCTAAAGACAGATTCATAGAGGAGCCCACGCTGTCCTAGGGTTACTTTTGGGGGATCATGCTCTATGGAGAGGCTCATGTTGGTGCACTGAGAATAAAACAGTGAAGGAAAAAGCATGAAGTGGGGAGTCACAAAAATAAAACTTTGACATGGGCAAGGCCAGAAGTAAAAACTTACATCTTAATAGTCTATTTCTGAAGTATGCCAAGCATGCAAACCACTGTAGACAGCCACATTCTAACCTCAGCCTCCTGCACCACCAGAAGACTAACCAAAGGGATTGGGAGAAACTCTGTGTAATTCTCATCACAAACAAGAGAATTTGAGGTCAGAAAGGAGAAAGAGGAGGTATTGAACAGAAATTGAGTGTTCAAAATGAAAAGGAAAGATGTTTCTCTAAGTGTTTGTTTAATTATTTGTAGTCTTTTTTTTCTTTTTCTTCCTACACAAAAGCTGCAACAATTTTTTTTTTAATTAATTATTAAGGAAATAACTTTAAATTCTCCTTGTTGAGGTTTCTTTGTCTGTCTGGGAATCCAACAGCTATTGAAGATGGTATTTGGGATCAAATTTCCAATCTAAACACAAAAGTATTATATTTAGAACTTCAGCATCTAAGCTTAACCTCTTCCTGCAGTGACCTTAAATCAGTTGCCATGCAAATTTCCTGCAGTGTGTAAACTCCTGGCTTCTGAAGGGCATGTCCATGAGGACCTGGATTCAGACAGGCCCACCCCTGTGTATGAGGTACAACAGCTGCAACAGTCAAAAAGAGTATAAAATCAGAATTCAGTTCTCTCCTCTGGGTGAAGTTCAAAGAAAATATGAGCTCGTTTCATTAATTTGATAATTAATTTCCTTAACTTTAATGCTCTGCCTCTGCACGTCTTATCCTAGTTCAGCCAAGGAAGAGAAAGAGTTGTTTCTGGATTACAGACCATCCAGCCTATTGAAGCTCTTTCTGTAATAAGGCTCTTTGCTTTTATTTGCTTATATTGGGAGTAGTGATGTGGGCAGAGCCAGAAGTAGAAATCTACATCTTAAAAGTCTTCTGAAGTATGCTAAGGATACAAACCGGTGTGATACAACCATGTGATAAAGCTTTTGCAGAATTTTGTGATAGCTCTGACAAGTAGTTCCTGTATTTTTGAAGTGTTT
This sequence comes from Rhabdornis inornatus, assembly GCA_013397075.1. NCBI lineage: Eukaryota > Metazoa > Chordata > Aves > Passeriformes > Rhabdornithidae > Rhabdornis > Rhabdornis inornatus. The sequence goes on from VWZS01009792.1 coordinate 2,014,436, forward strand.
TCCTAATTGAAAAAAAAATTGATTTTAGGTTAGATTTTGGAAAGAAATTCTTTACTGTGAGAGTGGTGAGGCCCTGGCACAGGTTGCCCAGAGGAGCTGTGGATGCTCCATCCCCGGAAATGTTCAAGGCTGGGTTGGATGGGGCTCTGAGCAGCCTGGTCTAGTGGAAGGTGTCTGCCACTGGCAGGGGGTTGGGACAAGATGATTTTCAATGTCCATTTCCTCCCAAACCACTTTGGGATTCAGTGATTTCAAGGGTATCATACTCCTAAATCTGTTCTTGGTGAAGAACATTTTTAAATCCATCAGTATTTGTATATACTCATTATTTTACTACGGTTACATATACTGCTGTTCTACTGACTCTCAAAATTTTGTCATTTCTTACACTATTTGATTATATGTTTTCATTTAGCACAAAAAACAGCGGAGATGAAACAAGCAGTCATGATAATTTATTGTAACTGAAGATCTTAAAGCCCAGCTCATTGAGCCATATGGTTATACAAGAATCTCTTTTTATTGCTATCATACTTTTGTAGCTATCAGTGATGTTGTTTATATGGAAAACCTTTTTTTCTTTATTTTTCATTTTCTTTAAATTCTAATGAAATCAACTTACTAACAAAATGTAATCAAGGGTCCAAATTATGTATCTGATTTTAGAAAGTGCTTATACCATTACTAAAGTGTGAAAGGGGTTTAGTCACATCCCAGTAAATCATAGTTTTCCTACAGCATGTATAATTTGTTATGCATATGCATATTCACACTCACACATACACACACACACACACACATATATATATAGCTTTTACCAAAAATAGATGAGTAGAAAGTAAAATAAAATTTTCTTCTGATAGAACTTTTATGTTGGATAAGTCACTCATTTTGTATAGCTAAACGGGAGAACTTTTGGACTAATGAACAAATTTTCGTTACTTCAATAAAATACCTATGGTTGCTTCTAAACTTTTAATTGATTTCATGTCCCATAATGTATTTTATTAAAGGCCTGGAGATATACCTTTTCAATGACATATTTATCTCAAAAAATCGATTTACACAATATCTCTGTACAAATGTTTGGTTCCATTTCCAATACTGTCAGCTCTTAGATCAGGTTAGGCCCCTTAATTGTCTGCAGACTTGTATTTCTGCTTATCATTAAACACAAAGACAGGGATAGAACAAGGCAACAAATGAAAGAATGATCAATGAAAAGGAGATAAAATTCTCAAAACCCCCTAAAGTTAGGAAGAAATTATTTACCGTAGGGTAATGAGGCACTGGAACAGGTTGTCCAGAGAAGATGAGGATGTCCCACCCCTGAGAGTGTTCAAGGCGAGGAATTCTGGGATTTTGAACGCAAGCAAACAAAAGCGTTCACAAGACTTAAGTCATTATTGCCAGTCAAAGTGATCAATGACCAATATCACCTGATTTTTTTTATTTCTTTCTAGTCTAGCACCCTGTTGAATTTAAGTCACTTGAAGTCGCATATTGGTTGACTACTTCAATAGTAAATGTAATACAGAATTGTCTTGATCCTAGAGAAACAAGGCATGTTACCACATAATTTTTCTCTCCTTTCCTTTGTGATGCTGTCAACACACAGGGTAGTTAGTAATGAGGGAATTAGGTTATCCCCCTCACCACTATAGCCTTGTTTCTCAATGCTGAGACAAAGAGGAGGAGACAATATTAACTTTTGAATAGTTCAGCATCTTCTTTTATCACTGGATAAGAAGAGTTTCCAGTCTGAAAAGCAGTCAGCGTATTACCTTCTATGATGCTAAACCTATATAAATATGTATACAATAATTTAACTTTATGCTTTGTACAGAGGAAGTAGAACAAGAATCAAAATGGAAAAAGAGGATGTCTGAATGAAAAGCTGAAGGACCAGTGAGGCTGCAATCAATTCATGCTTCCTTTCATCTGCAGCCATACTGATGTCCCCTACCATGATGAAATGAAATTTAAGGTCTGTTTGCCTTACTAGTTACTTGTATTTTATCACTACTCATGATGACTCTATGGTAATAACGTTTCAGAGTTCATATCTTGATAAAATTCATGTTCCTGTGCTGGCTTCTGCTTAGTTATACTAGGCCTAGTCATTCAATCATCAATCTCCATGACTGGGCTACCCCTATGGACAAAAAAAAATAGTGGGAGCAAGATACTATTTTCATCTTGAATAAATACTTGATTGTGTTGATAAAATCCACTGGAAAATACAAAGGAAAATATTTTTGTAGAAAATATTGATATTTTAAAAAATGCAACTGTGTTTAAAATTGCTTTTAACCTGCTCAGATATCTAGATATCCTCATATAAACAAGAATTAATCAAACTGGAAACGAGGTACTGTCTTTTACTTTGCATGAGTCAGTATCATTGGTGGGCACTTTGCATGATAAAGAATGTGCAGGAGACACCTAGATTGATCATCTTGTTACTTTCTTCATGAATAGAAGAAATATCAGCCTAAAATAGCTCAAAAAACCCTTTCCAAAATATCTAAAAATTCTTCTATTGACTATGTATGTAGACATAATATGAGAACTTGAATCTTCCTGCTAAAGCAGGATATAGAATTGTTAAGAATTTTATGTTAAAATGTCTATTCCTGTGTTAAAGATGTCATAATTTTGGCAAAATTAGCTTTATTGATTAAAAAACTATAAGGATTTTCCATGTAAATTGTAAGACATCTTGAACAAAATGGAGGTTGTTGGCTTTTTTCTTTGCTTCTTTATTTTTTTTAAATTTTGATTGCTCGAATTTCAATCTGAAGATACTTTATAAAGTATATATATATACACATGTTATAGCAAAAGAAAGATACTTTAGAGACAGAAATTTATTTTATATTCATGTAATTTGTAGCTGAACATAGTGAAATTCAAAAAAAAGCTTTAAGTTAAGCATATGATAACCTGAATCTTACAGAGTAGACATGAAGTGAGAGTTGAAATCATTCAATAAGGTAGAAAGTGGAAAAGTGTGTGATAATTAATCTTACATGATGCCATAAAAAAATTAAATTACAATACAGCTTAAATGATAAATTGCAGTGAGACGTGCAAAATAAAAATTCTTCATACACATGACTTGACAAACCAAGTTTACTTCATTTGATAATCAAAAGCTTTCATGAGATTGGGTACAATTTGGAAATGTCTAAAGGAGTACCAGAACTCATTTGCTGATGTAAAGAATGTTGTTGCATGAAATGCTACAAGGGAATCCCTAATGAGCAAGGACTAGGAGAAACAAATATTAATGGCAAAAATATATTTCTCTTGAGGGGACTAAATGTATGCAAGTGAAAAGATAAACAATAAAAATAATGTAAATAATAAAAAAAAAAAACAAAAAAACCCCAAAAAACAAAAAACATAATGAGAAACAACAAAAAACCCACTCAAAACCCCACAAGAGATGTAGCAGGACATTTGTTATTTCTGTAAGTTTAAGGCTATTCAGGAAACCTATGAAAGCAAATAAATGGGAACTGAAAAAAAACTCCTTTTGAAGATTTTCAGCAAATCTAAGGCGGAACTAACTAATGGAGCAGTCATGGATGATAAGCAGGTTAGCTGGAAGTAGCAAACAGAAAAATTTTGCACTATGAAATGCACTTACGCATTTGTAGACTGAGAGATAATGACACAAGTTAGATTAAATGTTAAGATATGTTAGATAAAAACATCCTAGTCACTGGAGTAAATTTTTGACAATTTAAAAGACAGTTTAATGCTCCCATAGGATGCCTTGAGAGACTACCTAGAACAGAGGCTAGACAGAGTTAAAGGAATAAAGTAGGTATTTATTAAAAGGCCTTTGAAGGATACACCTTGGGCAGTACAAGAGCCTGGCCATGGCTCCACCCAAGATGGATGGTCGGTCATAAGTTTTCCCACTTTTATAAGTTTTGGTCCATTTACATATTGGGGTTAATTGTCCAATTACAGCTTCAGGTTATGCAGTCCCATCCTCCCAGATTATTCTCCTCAGTTTGCTGTTGTTTACACTTTTTGGGCCTGAAGCTGCAATGGTGTCCTTGGTTCTCAGGCTGGAAGAGGATTGTTTTGTCCAACTAAATGTGAGAAGAACTTACTAACGCTTTATATGAAGTTCAGTGTTACATACTAATGCAGTACAGAGTCTGGAAAATATGAAAGTTAAGAACTTAAGGCATCACATGTATCTTCTAAGAAATATGGATAATACGAACCTAACTTTTCTTACCTTGTGTAAAGTAACATTTTAGTCAATGTAATAAGGAGAGAGAAATAAAATATTCTTATTAATTATGAAGTAATTGCAATACTCATTTCAGCTTTTCTTCTTTTAATAAAACTCCCAATATCATCCTTACTTTTTTTAAGAAAACCAAATGTCCTAAAAGATTAAACCTCAAGGATAAAAGAAGAAGAATTACTTGAAAAATTTGAAAAAAATGAGGTCTGAAATAGAAATAAGATGGTACAACTGTTCTTTTTAAAATAAAAATTTTTAAAAAGTTGTTTCTGTTATGTGACATGTAAGTTCAGTGTTTCCTGTGGTACAGAAAAGATAGGAGATGTTGCATTAAGTCAAAGAGTGAGTCAGGATGTGCTCTATCACTTTTTCCAAAAATATTACCATTAGTAGATTCAGAACCATGCTGCAAGGAAAAACAAAACAAAACAAAACAAAACAAAACAAAACAAAACAAAACAAAACAAAACAAAACAAAACAAAACAAAATAAAACAAAACAACAAAAACAAAAAACAAAACAAAACAAAAAACAGAAGGCAATCTGATTAATCACTCTTGCCAGAGACACGGAAAACATGGAAACTACCTTATACTTTTAGCAAACATCAGAAAGGTGCATAGGAGGCAACATCACAAGGAAAAGAAAGATATTCACATCTCTGAAATTTGCATTTGACCATTTTCCCAGATGTGTTAGGTGCCAATTAAATAAACTCTATTTAAATTCTCTATTGTGCTTTGCACATGCCTGTGAGTGTATGTATAAATAAATATTTCTACATTTATAGTTTCTAAAACTTTTAATTGTTCTATTTTTCCAACTAAATACCAAATACAGCTGCTTGAGGGATTTTTGTTTCCTAGTCTTGTTCTGTTAATGTGTTCATTTAACTGTGATTAAAAGAAATGGCAACTGAGCAGCAGGAGAAGCTGGAGGGTGAGGGAGAGAAAAGTACTGATCTTCTGGAAAATCCCTAGTGCAACTCATTCTTTTCCTTTGCCCTCCAGTCACCTGTTTGTTTGGTCCATCTCCTTTTACGGAGGTGTAGCACTCTGGTGGTTATGGTGTGCCAACTAGCAAGGCTTTTCCCAGCATTTGTGGGATAAGAATCTAATGAATGCAGTGCCTGCAGGACAGCTAGCAAGCTTGGTAGACACATATATATTCAGCTCCCAGTGAATAGGAAGGCACAGAAAATTAAATTCATCTACAAAGCTGCCTCTCATTTTGAAAGTAAACCGATACCGTTTGTACACTGAAAGTTGAGATACATTTTTTGTACTACCAGGGAAGTGCTGCTATTCAAAAAAAGCACATAAGAAGAAATGTAATCCTGTTTGGCAAAAACTAGGCTTTATGTAGTGAAAGTCAAATTATATTAAAAGCATTCAGACACCATTGAAGTTATCCGTTTATTTGAACAATGTGATAACGCCTGTGTGTTTTTATCTACTCAGTCAGAAATGATAGAGTTTAAGCTCCAGCAAAGAATGAAATAATGCACCCTAATGTTTAGAAAAATCAGTTCATTGAAATAAAAAATGGATAATTCTTACTTATTTGATTGTTTATTTAATACTAGAGATTTGTGTCTGAAACATAACACATTAAAGAAATTTGATCTCAATAAAAATGTCTACATGAAAGCAGTTAAATGAACAGATCTTAATGCAATTCCAGATTCATTCAAAATTCTTTGCCATATGTAGTCTGGAAATTAGAATCCCTTACACGTCTGTGTACTACCACTTACTTTTCTAAATACAGACTAGATGCATGAGTAGGATCTGTGATAATTTGGGATTAATGAGTCTGACAACTAACTAAAACCTATTAGGTTTTTAATGGATAGACTTGTGCTTTGATTTGCAACATATGTTTTTTATGCAGATCCTGCTTTAGCAGGAATTCTCAGTAAGGAAAGCTTGAATATGCATAGAGTAAGGATTGTATAAAAGAAATAAAATCTTGTTCTCTTTGTATATTTAATTGAGACACTGTACAAAGCAATTATTTTAAATGGGATGAAAATACTTTCTTTTTTTGCTTTCTTTCCATCTGTCCTCTCTGAACATGTGGAAAGGTTGGCCCAGGCTTTCTTAGGCTGCATACAGAAAAGGTGAATATGTTGTTATCTATTCACTGACACCAGATGACACCAGATGACAGCTCAATTATTGTTGCTTTTGGTAATTTTTTGTAACTAATTAACAATGTGTTTGGTTTTTTTTTTTTCCAGATGGTATTGACAATTAGTGGAGGAAAAAATATATGGTCTTATTTTTGATAGATGGAGATTTTGTGTTTAATTAAACAGATTGCCAGGAGACTGCTTGGCCCTGTAGCATTAAAAATAGATAACAAAATTAATTTGGGTTGATTAAAAGAAATGTTCTGTTACTTCAGTCAGTACAGAATTTGTGAAATTTCCTAACAGTAACATGCAACCTATTTGTAAAGTAGATTTGTAAAAGAACTACAGTGTTGTGAGTGACACATGTCCAATAAACACTGCAAGAGACGAGTTTGATGTAATATAGATAAGCTGGCTTAAAAGCATTGCAGAATTTTTCTTTTTGCGTTGAAGTGTGTGGTCTTCAAACTATGCCAGGCCTTCCTGGGGATTCCATCTTTAGTCGTTTCCAAGTGAACATAAAATGTCTTAACATTTTTTCACATTTTACTAATTTTGCAAGCATCTATGCAATGATACATCATGCTTGCTTCTGGAGTTTGAATATTATATTTAAGCTTGTTTGTTGGATGTTTTAAGGTGAGAGAGGGCAAGGCTGAAAGGGACTACTGGAATATGCATCTAGAAATCTGCCTGAATTTTCCAAAAAGAAATATTGCTTATTCTTAACTGATGCTTCTCTAATCTGTTCTCAAAAGACCTCCAGAGGCAGAGCCTTATCTGTTCTCTTACCAATAGACTCCATATTTCTCTTATCTCTCTAATGGCTGACTCTTCTTTGCTTCATTTGAAAATTCTTACCAGTCAGGTTGAGAAAATAATGTTACTTCAATTTACAGGTGACACTCAGGTAAGAAAGGTTCAGAATAATACACTGAAGCGGGTCAGAATTCAAAACAGATGGTGAAATGGATTGGTAAAAACAAGGGATGGAGTATTATTGTAAGGAGAAAATATACTGGCAAAATGAACTGCATACTGTAGTGGCACTATTCAACACTTTGCAGCCATTGTATTTTTGTCATGAGTGTGTTTCCTGCCTTGTTCTTGAGAATATTATACAAGTTTTCCTCTTTTAGGAATGTGCAAAGTCTGCATTCTCCTTCTGTGACAGGCAGGTACCTATGCACAGAATCACAAGTGGTGGTGTTGAGCACACATAGTCTGAGGTGCCTCAAAAGAAGTGGGAATTGTGCTGCAGGTTCCAAGGAGCTGAGCACATAATCATTTCTGAAAGTAAAAGTATCTCAACACTGAATAAATGTCCATTGAATCTCAGTACATTGTTCACTGTAAGAGCAATATGCTTTAAATGCATCAAAAGAAGATTATCCCCAGAAACACCACAAAATTTCATGGGTAGTGATATGGAATTTTGGTCCTGAGGTAACACTCAAATTTGGTTTCCACTGGACCAAACGAAAAACCCACCCATTCTGTGGATCTGTGCGTTCTAACACAGAAGACTAACCAAGCTCCCTCATGTTTGTGGGTGTCTGAAATGCCAGCTGATGTGTTAGGAAATGCAATCTCCTGTGCTTACACTCCTTCATACTTGTAAATGTTCTCTTAAACAAAGTTCAATGGTTTTTTATTATTTTTTTTTAATGAATTTATATTATGTACATCCAAATGTTGCAGTATGGAGGCAGTGAGATTTGATTTTCTTCCTCTGAAGCCAATGATCTCATCAAGATCACTATAATTTTTAAAGCAATCTGTGATTATACATACATCGTGTTTATCATGTAAAACTGTCCCAGGCTTAATCTGACATCATATTCTAATCAATTCATGACTGAATGAGTTTATTTCTGTGTTTCATGTGAACAGAATGGAGAAAAGAGACCACTTTGTCACTGTTCAAACTCTTCTTTTCCTAGATCTGTGTACTTCAGGTTTCACATGTTACAGCTCCTAAGAGTTTTAAAGGTAATTTCCAAAGTATTGGCCTGGAAAATGCTTGTGAGTATGATAGAAGAAACAAGGAGATGCAAATTCATTTTGAATAATGTATTAATTTTTTAAAAAGGAAAACTGTGGAGTGTATTAAGCTAATGACATATTAAATGAATTATATATGCTAATATATCAGTTAACGATATGTGAAATTTTACATTATCTTCCATACCTTGTAGCTGTCACTCATCTTAACCCTAAATTTCTCAAGGTCTCATTGGAAAATTGTGGGTATAATTATCTCACAATCAAGAGGAGTAAACAGAATTTTTCCCTTGGTAGAATCTGTAGGTTAATTAATAGGCTAATAAAAAGAAATTATATTTACTATAAACAAGGGAATATCTTCCTATTGACAAGACTTTGAACATCACTCTATTATTTATTGCCATCACAACTGAAAAGATTTTTTATTTAGTTACAAAGAGATAAAAGCCTGAAAAAGAATGGAAAATAGTTAAGTAGGATATAATATTTTTAATATATGTTAAAACAAAATGTAAAATTTTAACTCAATTTCTATTATTCAAATATATAAATAGAGGCTACCTTAGATATTATGCAATGAAAAAGAACAGCAAGGATGTTCAAATGCTGTTGGTTTTCTGAGAGTTTTTATTATTACTGTGCCAAAAGTTTTCTTACAGAATACAATGTAAGATAGAAAGGCTTATTTATAAAAACATGGAATGTCAAAAATTAAGAGACTTGATATATTTAAAATGACAGGTTTTTTACTCTGAGTAATTCTAACAAAGACTCAGTTCAAGACTTCAACCCTTGCCCCTTAGAATCTAATGGAAAACCACATTAAAATCTATAAATTCTCTGGTTTTTTTTCCCACAAAAGAGGATTCAAATCCTACATTCATATTGAATGGAAATAGCCACAATAATTGTAGCCTTTTGGGAAAAGCATATTCTTTAATATTTTTTCAACTCATCTCTTTTGATGGCCTTTTGTTAGCAGTTCAGGCTTCCCTGAAGTCACTGAATGAAATGTCAGTCAAAAGAGAAGTCTATCAGTGATAATTCTCTCTGATAGTTACCCTTGTTTGTATTTTACTTTTGCCCCACACAGCACAAAAACATTTCATTTTCAAAATCTAAGGTGAAAATGAGAAATTCCAGCATTAAAGAAGGAATTGTGTGTGCAAAGTGAATACATGGTTAAGTAGAAGGTAATTATGCTGTAATCTATAATGGCTGTTTCAAGTTTCAAAATAAATAGGAAAACACAATGACAATCTTCAAATAATTTTGGAATCTTTGGGGAGTATTTGATGAAAAATACAGATTTGCTACTCATTTACACCTTATGAGAGATTGTTGAAACAATTCACTTTTATTTTCCCCATCTAAACAAGCACCAAGAAAAGTATTAAAGTTTTTTTAACCACACGTATGACCTGTATAGAGGAATTAATTTAAAATTAAATCCTATTAGAAAAGCCAAACTGGGATTACATGGGCATGAGATAGCTGAGGAATTATGGAGGAAAAACTGTCTGGACATTTACCCAAAGACAGTACAGATATACAAAAAGGGGGTCTCTGTGAGCTTCATTTGGAACAATAATATTTACTATGTTCATCCATAGGAAAGGGCTTTTGCTATAACGCACCTATTTAATTTAATAAAATATATTTCAAAATTAGCAGAAGAATTTTTTTATGGCTCGTATTTCAAATACTGAGTAGTTTATTTAAAAAAAATATATATTTTATCTTTTGTTGTTGATTTCTTATTGTGCAAAGGACACTTTAATATTCCAGTGAAGTCACATTATAGAGATAAGTGCACAATAAGCTCTGTGCTTATCTTTACTGATGTGGCTGGTCTGGCTAGTTTCTGTTAATCGTAAGATTAAAAGAGAAGAATCTTTCTTTGAAAAAATATTACCATAGAAAAATATCAGATTTTCTGCATAATATAGGCATTAATTCTTATTATTGTACCCAAAACAAATGTGTAAAACATTTCCATACGAATGCATTCTGGTTTGAGATGTGCCTGCTGGCTTATGAGGTATGGCTGGACCCGAGTGTCCCACAGCCAGGGCACAAGGAGTGTGTCATTCCATGAACTGCTACTGGAGCAAATCTGTTTGCCTGACATTGTCATTTTGGGCTACAAAGGCCACTCATTACCTCAGGGACCCTTCAGTCGTGATTCACACAACTTTGAAGCCAAAGGTGGGTATATACTTCTATTTTCCCAGGAAATTTCCAATCTGGTACCGTGAAGAAGTCTAAAGATATTCCCTAGATGACTCTTTACTCTGACACCCACATACATCTATTGTCTTCCAAGTTATTTTAGCTTGAAAAATCTAAGTTGTGTTTTTAGGGTTTTAGCTTCTATGCATAAATTTCATTCAGCTGGATATTATTTGATATCCCTTAATGTATTAAAACAATATGTGGTTGTCCACTGAAATAGGTATTAATTTTCTTGCTAAAAAAAAAAAAATATTTTTCTAACTAACTGACATTGGTTATGTATAGAAGCAATAGAATGGACTCAAGGCTGGCAGGATGGATATATTGGCCAGACAGACAATAAGAGACAGTTTTCTTCTGGCTCAAATTACTCTTCACTTTTGGAATAGCATGGATTATTACTCTCAAATCATATTAAATCCACTAATAACCAACAAATTCAGTGTAGGTTCAATTTCAAGATAATTTTATACCATCTCAATCATGACTTTTTTCACTGAAACACCAGTGGGGCGAAAAATATAAGTGTATAAATATAAATCCATAAAAATATAATTCATGCAAGCAACCATACCCATATTTTATTGTGATGTCTGTCATTGTTAAAATCACTTAACTTTAGGAAAGATTAAAAAATTCAAGGAAAATATTCATTACTTATATGTAATTTTTCAGCACTCTGCTGTGAAAATCCTAGGAAGTAGGATATTAATGTATGAGAATGCCTTCAGAGATTTTGATCTGGAATATGTCATTGTTGAGCCAGAGCAACAGGAAGAAGATTTTGACTTCATGTATTTCATTTCCTGGCAGCACAGTCTCATGTGGTTCTTTATAGTATTAATAAAGTTGACAGTTAATAGAAAATAAGTCCTAAACTTATTAAAACTTTGGGAAAAGTACATTTAATGAAGAATCCTTTTTAAATGTTGGAGACAATATTTGCGTGATCTCCTGAGCTCTATCTCATCATGACATTTTCTCAGGCTGTTAGAGTCACATTTCACTACCCTCTCTAATACTTCTTGGCAGAGTACAAAGAATACAGCTTGATTTGAGTTGTCACAGTGCAATGTGTCCTCAAGACAACTTTGAAGACAAAAGAACAAAGTGCTCTAAAACAGACTGTGGCTTTTCAGTGGGAAATAGGAGGATTTGTGGTGTGTTTAATAAGCAGTGAAAGCATAAATTGAAATAACTTCCCCTCACTGTCTTTCTTGCTTGTATTTTTTTTTTTACATTAAACAGTGGCATATCCCTTCAACTTCAATGAAAAGTAACAGTGCAGTCTAAAGGAGTATATGCAGTTCAAAAACAGTCTTGGGCAATCTCTTGAAATGGAGGAAAAAAAAGAAATCTCTGCATGCAAATTTACTGCTGTTTATTGTTGGCTCCTGAGTAGTGAGCACATGGAGGTTTTGAAAGCTTAATGCTGTTGACAGCCAGTTGCAGCTGGGTGACATATTCTCTACATGCCTTTTGAAATTTTAATTTCTAATGGCTATAGAAGCTGTGAAACAGAGAAACCTTGAGGGTGAAGTCTCTCATTATCTCACAGGAGAGGTACAGTAGAGGTCCTGGCTGTTGAAATCTCCCCTTTCTGCCTTTGGTGCTTTGTGGCCAGCACAAAAATCTTACTCCACAGGTCACAGCTTATTTTCTTCATCTGCACTCGAATTTTTAGGATCTCCACTAAGATATCTTCCTTTTTGTTGGCAACACAAGGATTTGGCTGTTCATCTTCAATGATTTGTACCTTGTAATATTTAAGCCATTAGGAGAAGAGATATTTATTCCTTTTGATGGTTTGGGGGAGTTTTATGGGGGAGTTTTTCTAGTTTTTATTATCTGGACATTGTTCTGTACAAGATGCTATGAAATACAGTGAGAAAAAAAAGCAAAATTGACAAATGTGGTAAAATCTTCGGTTTCCTTTTCCTGTGTTTTTGTAAAAAATCCAGTATTTTTAAAGAAAAAAGAAGTCCTGATTAATATTTATGATTACTACTTCCTCATGACATATTCTGCAACTTCCTTTTCAATCTGTTATTCCTAAAGTAATTTCATTTGCAATCATAAACAAATCAAAACCATAATAAAATACAATTTTTCATCTATGGACTTCTATCAGTTTTCAGAAGATATGTTACTGTTGATAACTTTGCCAAAGAATGTGTGTTGGATGTCCAAGAAATCTTTCATGATGCAATGATTTCTGAGTACAAAAAACTATAAAAGAAAATTTACCTCAAATAAAAGAATACATTGTTGTACCACAGTGAAGGAAAATATCAATTTATATTTGGCCAGAGACTCGGAAGTTGAGAATAGTTTTATATTGGAATAAAGTAATACAAATTGCTTCAGGACTAATATAAACTAGTATAAGCTTTAGGGCAGGACTAGCTGCATTTTTTGGAGTTTTTTGATAGAATAATACCAGAAAATATCTAGGTAAGCTCTGTAGATATATAATGACTAATTCTTGATGTCTGTATCTCAAGATACAGATAAAAATCTGTAGCAATTTTTAGGAAAAAATATATTTCTTCTTGAAAAAATTGTAGTTTTGGAGCACTTACCTGTCCAGCACAAGTAAGGACATCTTACAGGAAAATGCCACCTGCAGAGCCCAATACCATCCCCTGCTCTGTCTCTAATCTCTCTGTGGGAGAATGAAGCCTGGAATCTCTGCTATTCACTTTGTCTTAGGGGACCACTGCGATCTTGCAATCCTGACTTCCCATTTACAGGGAGAAAAATGGAGAGAAGAGTAACAACATCCCTAATACAAAATGTATTTTCCTTAACTATTTATATATATGACTTCCTGACCATCTTAAAATCATGCAAGAGTACTCTAAGAGTCCTGTTGAAAATTGACTCTTTCTTCATTGTTATTTACTGTAGCTGTCTTCAAGCTTTAATTTTTTTTTTCCCTGTTAGATAATTGCTAATATGTGACATATGCTACCTGGTATGACTTCATTGAGAGGAAAAAAAGCACAGCAACTTATAAAAGCCTGTTTCCTTTGTTTAATTCTCAGACACTAATTAGTCTAAGAAACAAAGTGTCAAATGCTAGTCAATAGCATTGAAGAAAAGTTTAAAATTAAAATTGGAAAATGGATAAATAAAAGGTCTTTGCATAGAAGGAAGAAGAAAGGAGTAGAAATTCTGTGAGCGATAAAACAAAAGAAACTGATAATCTAAAAAACTAGATGTCAAGTGCAGACAATTATATTTCACTGCTTTTTTAAAGCTTGATATTTGAATTTACCACCTATTGGCGAAGAAAATGCAGTCTTTTAAGATCAAGGAGGATGGATCATTACACAATTGAGACATTTCCATCACTAGTGGTTCTATTTTGGTCTGTGGAGGTATTTCAAGTTGTAGACTCACTGGTCTAATACTTTCTGTTTCCACTGATTTTACTAAACTTTTTATTTTAAAAAAAATCAGTTTCATAGCTGAAATTTTAATCACTGTTCATAACAGAAATTCTATTGCCTACTTTTAAAGATCCCTTTTCCTTTCAAGTGAGACTTTTTTTTTATTCCCTGTCACATGCCATGCTATATTTTCTTTTTCTTCTTAAATCACTTTGATTCTTAAGGAATCATGGCTAGGCTTAGTGTTGGAAAAAAAAAAAAAACAACTTTTCAGTTTAAAAGATGACTATATGATTATCAGGCAATAAAAATTAGTGTCCATCTGTGTTTTCTCTGTCAATTATCACGTGCTGCACATACCTTGGTTTCTTTAGGTTACTCACTGAGTGGTCACTCTCAGATGGTTAATGGTACAAGTCCTGACTTGAGATAGTAAGAATAAAATTAATTCAGGGACACTCATGTTTTATGAAAGAAAGGGGTTACATTCATCTAGGGGAGACTTATGGTTACTTATTAAGCTTTGGTTATGATACAATAATTATGTACAATGGTAAAATAGATGAGAAAATAGGGAATACTAATATTTTTCCTTTTTTTTCTTTTTTTTTTTTTTTTTAGGTTAGGATTGCCACTAGAAGCTTTTTGTACTGAGAAAAGGAAAATTTCATTTCAGGAAGAGAAATTAATACCTTGAGTCAGCATCTTAAAATCTTTCCAAAACTGAGCAAATAATTTATTTTTAATTATCTGAGCTACAAGGTCTCTATTTCATTCTTATCATTGAAATACATTCCCTATTATTTCACAGTTTGATTGAGAGTTTCTTCATTTAATTTGGAATGAGATATCAGGAGCAGGCACAGGAGGTGATAAAATACAGTGGATAAGGAAAACAAATAGATCCTGAAAGAGAAGGAAGTTCCTCCTATGTCTGATTTACATAAAACAACAGAAAAAGTTCTTGGAGTTTTTTTCCTAAAATTCTGCATAACTATATTTTGTTTCCTAGGGAACAAAAAAAAACATATTGGCCAAAATATAAAACGATATATTATAAATATGTTAATGTGTGTATGTAACAATATATGGGAGAATCATGAAAACAAGGAAACTTTACAGCCTTGACATTTTAACTAGCAGAAGAAACAGATTACAGGACTAAAACTGTGACAAGCACTCTTTTCTCATTTGTATAAAATAATCTTTTAATGGCTCATTAGATATCATAATCAAGTAGGAACCACATGATTTGTCAGAACCATCATACATGAAACCCTCTTCCCTCCAACTGTGTTTACTTAATTGGAAAGGAATAAAAAAAAGTCCTATTTTAAATAATTTGTAACTAGTTTCCACCAAACAAAAAATTTTTTGGGAACTAAAATATTTCAGGAATTTTCTCAGGTTTTATTCAACAATCACTTTTAGGAAAAAAACTATAACCTTGGATTTTTAAAATTTCCTTTCCAGAACAACTGTGGTTTTGGGTTTGGCATTATTTGTTTGCTTGGCTTTTGGTTCCTGTTGTTTGTGTTTTGAAACAATCCCATGCTTTTCCACTTAAGAATAACAAATTCAATGGCTTATGAACAATCTGTTCTCCCATTAATATGTGATATTTTTATTTATATCCAAATAATGGAGTTAGATTCCTGAAGAAAAAGTAGAATTTTATTATATTCACTTTCTTTAGGCAAATTATTATTAATAGCAATTATTGTGACTAAATCTTCGAAAGATTTGATTAAAAATAAAATATGCTGAGATCGGACAATATAAGTGGACTGGGAGAGTCCAAAATTCTGTGCAGCCACAATTTAGGAAGCAACTGAAAATATTGTGGTGTTTTATGTCAAATAGAAGCATATTTAACCTGTGTAACATATTTTTGTTCAAGCATATGTAACACAGTTATTGGAAATTTGCAAGTAAATGAGTTAATTTGTGAAATTAATTTTCCTTTAGTTGTTCTCATTTAATTGGTGGATTCTTGGCCTTGTTAGCAATGGGTTATCGTCTTATGAGAAAAGATTTTAGTCTTGTGAAATTCACTGCCCTTCTCCTCTCAAAAAATACCTCACACTTGGAGAAATTGTCAAGTGTATAAAATAGTTTTTAAAAATATTTTTTTCCAACCTCATTGCTCTTAAAACTCACAGCCTCTTCATTCTTTAAAATAGCTATTATACTGTGTCTGGAAGAATGAGTAAGGATCTGATTTATTACTAGTATACATTATTAAGAGTGCTTTCTCTTTTATTGACAGCATTCACCAAATGGAATTTAATCTGAGTTAAAATTGACAAGAAAAAGAAAGAAGAAAAAAGGTAGCCTCCAAATGACAGCTTGACAACTGCATTTCAGGAAGGAGTTCCTTTTGAGGGAGCAGAGTGAAGCGAGCTTTTGTAATTTAAATATTTGCTAAGAGTTGAGCAATTGCCAAAGTGTTTTTCCCCACTAGGGAAGAAAGCCATATCTAGAAAGTGATAAAAAGAACATTGATATCCAGCTGAGCCTTCAAAGGGTTCAAAAGCTTGTCTCAAAGCCTACAGTCAAAGCTTTCAAGCTGCTATCTTAGAGCTTTGCTGTTCAGGTGCCTACAATTACTTAAAAAATTTTAAGGGCCTAAAGATCCAAAGTAATTGTAGCTACATGACCATAGGCTGAAATGATCCACCCCCTTATCCATTCAAAAAATCAGGCCCCTAAAGGTATTTGACTTAGAAATTAATTGTCCCTTGGGGGGGAAAAAAAAAAAAAAAAAGAGAGAGAGAGAGGAAAAAAAACCCCGTGGGGGGCTACAATTACTTCAGAGACATTTTGCTGGAAAAACCAATTTTGTCTATTACCTCTGAAATTCTCTGGAATTTTAATGAGAGACAGCCACTGAATCATACATGGATAACCAGGTGAAACCTCTTTTCTGGCTTTTTTTAGGACAGAATTAAAAAAATGAAATGAGGTCCTCTCATTTCCTCATAGATTGTTGAAGTTAGAGCTCTTAATTACCCGCCTGAGGGCAGTTATCTGCAGTATTAGTATTACTACTACTACTTATTTATTATTATTTTTATTATTATTCAGTAGTGTCAATTCCAAATTTTCAGAATGTGTTAAAAATATAAAATAATTCAAAAATACATTAAAAAAACCCACGAGTTTCAGCTTTACATTACTAACTGGGACTTTCATTGTTTTTGAGGGAAAAAAAATTGAAAATGGTTTTCAGGCTGTGACTCAAGAATGGAAATAGAAGCAGTACTCAATTCAAAGATGCTTGGCACAAAACTAAAATCAGTAGGGTTGGAGCAACAACACAGTTCTCTCATATATTATTTCTGTGGTTTTAAGGTCTATGGAAGAAAATTGTTTTAATTATGGTGAGGAGTAATTAAGGTAAGAGCAAGAGATTAATTTAGACCTCTGTTTACCTTTGATTACAGACTAAACCCAAAAATATCACTTCTGTTAAAGTGCTCTGTTGTGATCTTTTTTTTTCAGAGTCTATTTGCCTATTTGTCACAATACTATAAATAAAGGCTTAATAATCCTTTTGCATAATTCAAAATAGTTGCATAAAATTTTTGAAATAACTGCACTGCCTTCATTTTGTTTCCATTGGTAATATGTGAGGTTTTGGTGGGGTTTTTTTTCATCCAATGAATTTATTGGGAGCATGTAGGGAACATTTTTGGGAGTTGCATCTGTTAAATGACAACTCAAGGACATTTTCAAGTAAAATATGTAATCCTTTGAGTAGTCCTTCTATATGTATAAACACAACCAAAAAAATTAAAAATCATTTCTGCTTTAAAGAAGGAACTTTGACTACTTCAATCATTGCTCCAGGCAAAACATTCAAGTAATTTTCTTCTGTGATTTTTTGTGTTTTTTTTTTCTTTTTTTTCCTCTATGTGTTTATTTCCCATATCATAAATGATTTAGCAGGTGGTGTGTATTTTATATTGATTTTCAAAAAGAAGCAGTTGAATAGAACCAAGTCCCAATTTTCAAAGACATTTCACAAATAGCAGCATTTTTCTGAGTCAGACTTTTTCAATAAAAATAGGGTTTACTTCTTAAACTTTCTCTTGAAATAATCTGATGGTATATGAAATAAGTTGAAAAAAGTCCTTAAAGTGAATACGATTTCACAAGATTTTATATTGTGTTTGAAAAATCTTTTAAAAAACTACAAACTCACATTGAAAAATCTCAGGAAGAGTGCTCAGATAATACATTTTTAAAGGTAATATACCCTTTGTATGGTTTTGGTGTCCTAGACCTCTAAGACATATAAATATGAATAAAAGAAGTAATGATTTAACTCAATATAAGTTAGGAATTGATCTTTCTAAGCCTTAAGTAGAAGGTAGAAGATAATTTATACTTTCACTGTAATTTTGTTAATTTACAGTAACTCCATTTCAATTACTGTGAGATTTTTTGAGATTGATTGAGACCTCGATAATTGAGATCTTACTGTGTCTGACCTTTATCTTTACCTACAAGGCTTGAGAAGCACTGGCAGAGTGCATAGAACTGCTCACTTTGTTGAGCTTTAGTGTCTGGAAGAGATTTGAAGTGCACTAGTAAGACACGATAATAACAATAATATTAGTAAGACATGATAAAAATAATAATTCAAACTTTTCTTCTTTCTCTTGACATTTGAAATATGAAGAGTGACACATAACCATTTCCGACTCCTTTTCCTAGGGGTTCTTGACATATCTCAAAAGTAGGAAAGGTAACAGTGTGTACAGTTCAAAACTGAAGCCAAAACCACCCCATCCCAATCCACACCAGGTGAGTAAAAGACGGCTGCAGTTTGAACCCCAGTCTTTTGCTATATCATATTTTAGCTCGTTCATAACTGTTTTTGATTTTGCAGCAAAACAAAAGAGTTGAGAATTCATTTTGCTTAAGTTATAAAATAGAAGAATACAGGGGGAATTCCTGTCTCTGACGTGGTATGTGCTATTACTGCAAAAAATCTGGCCAGGTTGTCCAGAGAATGTGCCATCACTGGAATGCCCCATGCCTGGAAATGTTCAAGGATAGGCTAGATGGGGCTCTAAACAGCCTAGTTTAAGGGAGGGTGTCCCTGTTCATGTCAAGGCACTTGTAACTAAATGATCTTTAAGGTCCTTTCCAACCCTAAAGATCAACCCCTGCTGTGATTCTGTGATTCTGCATATGCACAACTAAATATTTAATTGCATGACTTTCTAGTTAAAATTTGTGATTTTAATGATAGGCAGAAGCCTGTCTCACCTAAGCTCTACTTTAACATTTTGTGCGCCTAAAGATAACAGAATTCTCAAATGCTATCTTGAAAGAAACCTATGAAAGCAGAAACTATTTTTGAATTCTGTTCTGGGTTAAAATAAGTGCTTTGGAACAGTATTTGCATTTTCCTTTCCAACTCTTGTTTAAACTTTAATGCTCTATGTTGGTGATGAAATTCACAAAACTTTAATGATTGTTACGTGGGGGGAAGTGTTCCAGATGGTAACATCAACTTGATTAAGAGAAAAATAATGTGAAAAAATATTTGGAGTGTCTGGAAAAGTTTAGAAGAGTGCTCTGAGTCAGCTATGAAGCGATTTTTCAGGGTAGAGCATAAAAATTCCTTCTGTTTGGAAACACACATAGATAAGGAACAGGAATGAGGATTCCAGGGCACAAGCCTTGGAAATGAAATGGGTTTATCTCAAGAAAAGTTGTGCAGTTTCTTTTAAAATGTTAAAGCAGTAAATATGGCACAATCCTGCTCATGACAATGGGGGGTTTTAACCATTTTCTCTACTTTCTGTTTTTGAACTATCAAGCATATGGAATTTTCAACTGAAAGGCTTTGAGCATCTACAGAATTTGCTATGGTTTTCTGAAATTGTTAGATGTGTTCTGTAGACATATTTTTTTTTCCTCTTATTTTTTCTTGAAAGCTATCACCATTTTTTTTTAAAAATCCCTTTACAATTCTATACACTTCTGAAATTGTTACATCACTCTTAAAAAACTTTAAATTAACACTGAGTGGTGTAAGTGAGAAGAAATCCTAAATCCCTTCCAAAAGCAACTATTCTTTTCTCTAGTTTATATATCTAAGTCTATATTCTAACCTGTACATCCACAAATATTGATACTTTATAATCACAAACTGCTTATTTAAAAGTAAAGCAAAACACTGTGGATGATCTGAGTAATGACTTTCATTCCATTGGCCACAGTTCTAATGGGTGTAAAAGGATCATAGCGACATAAAATCACAGAATCACAGGCTCGTTTGAGTTGGAAGGGATCTCAAAGGTCATTTTGTTCCAACTTCCTGCCATGGACAGGAATACCTTCTACTAGACCAGGATGCTCAGAGCTCCATCCAAGCTGGTCTTGAACACTCCCAAAGATGGGGCAGCCACAGCTTCTCTGGGAGACCTGTGCCAGGGCCTCACCACCCTCAGAGCAAACAAATTTTCCTTCTATCTAGTCTACACCTTCCCTGTTTCAGTTTGAAGCCATTTCGTCTTGTGCTGTCACTCCAGGCATTTGTAGATAGTCTCTCTTCATCTTTCCTGTGGGCTTCCTTCAGGTACTGGAAGATCACAGTTAGGTCACCCCAGAGCCTTCTCTGTTCCAGGCTGAACAATCCCAGTTCTCTGAGCCTTTCCTCAGAGCAGAGCTGCTCCATCCCTCTGATGCCCTTGGTGCCTCCTGTGGGCTGGCTCCAGCAGGTCCCTGTCCTTGCTGTGCTGGGAGCCCAGAGCTGGATGCAGCCCTGCAGGTGGGGTCTGAGCAGAGCGGGGCAGAGGGGCAGAATCCCCTCCCTGCCCTGCTGCCCACGGGGCTTTGGATGCAGCCCAGCACTCGGGGGGTTCTGGGCTCCCAGAGCACACAGCCGGGGCATGTCCAGCCTCTCACCCACCAGCACTCCCAAGTCCTTCTCCCAGGGCTGCTCTGGATCTGCTCATCCCCAGGCTGGATTGGTACTGGGGTTACCCTGACACAGCTGCAGCACCTTGGACTTAGTCTGATAGGCTTTGGGCCACTTCTTGAGCTTGTCCAAGTCCCTCTGGATGCATCCCATCCTTCGGGTGTGTCAACTGCATGCTCTGCTTTATGTCATCTGCAAATTTGCTGAGGGTGCACTCAATCCCTTCACTGTGTCATTAATGAAGACATTAAATAACACTGATCCCATACAGACCCCTGAGGGACACCACTGGTCACTGATGTCCATCGGGACTCTGAGCCATTGACCACTACCCCTGTAGTGTATAACACAAAGGAGAACACCTGGAAAGAAAAACAAGCAAGTTTGCCAGGATCATGTGAGGTAATACCAAGAGTAAGCCAGTCATTTGGGGTGACATTTTGGATGTCACAGTTGTAGACAACACCCGTGTCACAGGTATTTTCTACGCAAAAGTTACTTAAAATCTACATTGTCTACAATACTGACATTTCACTTCCAGTCAGGTGCCATATAAACACACTTTGGGGTTTGTGTGTTGTTTCTATTGCCTTGCAGCCCAAAAACATCATATTCAGACAAGATTAGTTCAGTAGGTCAGAGCATGGTGCTGATTAACACCAAGGTTAGGGTGGGCTCAATCCCTGTACAAGCCATTCACTTATGAGTTGAACCTGATGTGATAAGGACAGTAGAACAGAACAGCAGAGTGACACTAGAACAAAACAACA
This sequence comes from Rhabdornis inornatus, assembly GCA_013397075.1. Classification (NCBI taxonomy): domain Eukaryota; kingdom Metazoa; phylum Chordata; class Aves; order Passeriformes; family Rhabdornithidae; genus Rhabdornis; species Rhabdornis inornatus. The sequence goes on from VWZS01009792.1 coordinate 2,036,193, forward strand.
TTTTACTCTTATCAGGGACAGTACAGCCTTGTAGAAATAGACAAAAGCCATGTTAAATGAAAGCAGGATGCCAGCTCAGTTCTGCGAGACACTTAAAGCAGAAGTTGTGCAAAATAATGATATTGCCCTTACTCAAAAGTGAGGGTTGAGGAACAGCTACAGCTACCTGAAAAGGACACCTCACATGGAAGACAGACCCCAAAAAACCACAAAAGGTCTTCCAATAAGGGATGTGACTGTGTCAAATAAAGTCAAAGGAAGTGGGAATAGCTAACTAATATGTAATCAGTGTGTATGATAAAAACTCTGTTCACTCAGTGCTCAGGGCACTCTAATGGAGGAAGGATCCCCTAAGTGACCAGAATTCTGTAATAAAGAATGACTGCTTTCTAATACTCAAAACTGTATTAGAAAGTTTCTATCCAACCAATTTTGGTATCAGTCTATACTGAACTTCAAAGTTCTCCTAACGAAGTCAACACAAAAAATGGATCTGTGCAAAATGTGATTTTTTTTTTCTAACTTAATCCTCAAAGTTCATATTAATGTATTTATTTTACAAAGTCATAAAATGAATATCACAGAATATTTTGAGCTGGAAGGGACTGACAAGGACCATCAGATATCAAAATCACTCAGATAGAAACTTTCTAACATAGCTAAGAAACATATTACTAAATATGAAGGAGCAGATTCAGTAGGCCCAGTAAAAAAGGTTAAATTAAATGATCATAAAATTAATATCCTGCAGTAGTAGGATTGAAATAAAGGTGGAGTTGTAACATGGTTGTGAGATTTTCATATGTGATGGGAAATTGTGTGAGCAGTCTCCATTTTGACTGGAAAAAATTCAGGTGTACAAAAAGACCTATTAATAATGAGTGCATATATTGAGGCATGAAAGTTTCAAGTAACTCATTTCAGATGGCTATAATCTTTTTCTTACTTTGAATTAAAAATAAGAAAGGCTTTGGAAATGTCAGGTGCAGTGTCCGAAAAGGTAAAAATCATCTAAACAGCTGGAACTGCAGAGGTCATAGAAATGAAAGCTTGGGGGAATCTTATAAATAAGTAGAAATACCTGAGAGGACAGTGCAAAAGGACAGAGTAAGGCTGTCTTCAGCGAGCCCAGTTGACAGGAACACAGGAGGTTCCATACGCTCGTATCCTTCTTTCTTTCTCTCTTTTTCTCTTCCTTGGCTTGTCTTGCCCTTGTATTTTTTACTTTTTTTTTTTCCCCCCCCATTTCTATAGATAACCAAAATGGCTGCATACCTCCTTTCCATTGCAACCAAAGTGTTCTAAAATAAACCTACCCATATTATACATATATATATGTACATACTGGTCTTTGGGTGTTGTTTCACTCTAATCTGCACCAAGGGATCTGTTAACAATAACCTGGGTTGCCTTGTCTCAGGGCAGGATATAAATAATGGACTGGAAAAGGTGCTGCTTGAGCAGAGAATCAGACTAGATGACCTTCAAAAATCCCTTCCAAGAACTATTCTCTGATTCTGCAATTCCATGAATCAAGTTCAAATATAGTATAGTAATATTAACACAACATACTACATAGTGTAGATATAGTACTATACTATATGGTATTAACACAACAAATCATTACGCAAAAAAAGAAAAGTTTCACCAAAAAAAGGTACATATAAAAGTACACAACTCAGAACAGTGGAGAACATATTATTTATATGTATTTACTTTTCATCCTCCAAACCAGCCACAAACTCAAAACCTGTCACCAGTTCAAGACACATTTCTGTGCTCAACAGCTCAGTTCTGAAGCCCATTCATGATATGAACTAATGTCCAGTCTGCAAAACTTGCTGTGAAATACATTGCAAGGAAGGCTGCTTCCTATTAAGAATGGTTAAATAAAATAAATGTGTCAACAATTTAATTATGCGACTAGAAATTAATTGAGATAAAGACAACCTGTCTGGGAATTACCACTTGTCTTCTGGTAATGTACAGAAAGGACATGAGCTCAGAACTGTTAGCAGAATATATTCTTAAATGAGAGTCCAAAAGGCTAAGTCTTATTTTTCAGAATATTCTTAAAATATTCTGAAATTCCAGGGTGCTACAGAAACTTCATAAAATACATGAAAACAGCCTTCAATTTTTTTCAGATATGATTAATAAAAACTTACAAAGGCATAAGGTCATGAAATGCATGCTCACCTTCCTCACCACTCCTAAAATGTCGATCTTTTTGTCAACTGTAAGAAAACATAGAACAATATCTATCAACATTAGGCATCTAAAGAAATAGAGAAAAACATGGAAGAGGCAATATGTCAGGGATGAGTAAGATGCTCTTCAGCGTTCTATGCTAACACCAATGAACATAACTACCTACCTTACCTACTCCTTACTTTTTAACATGCTGAGAAAACAACAGGATGATGGGAAATCACATTTTTACAATGCATTGTTTCTGTCTACAGTGTTCAGGGTACTTATATAATTTTTATGATAACTGGTTTGAATTTGTTTGATTTTTGTGAAGAGGATCAATTAAATTAAGATAGCAACTGGTGTGACTAAAAGTCTTCCCAAAATTCATGGGAAAAGTTTTTTCAAGATTGTTGTTAGCATTCTAATGTGAATCTTCCAAATCTAATACATTTTTCTTACTTCTCCAGTAGATCATTTTAGTGTGACATATAAGCATTTAATAACTTCATTAAAGTATTGGTTTTCCATTGTCATAATCAGTCCATCCTTTTTTTCAGGGCAGCATAATTTCAGCAAGCCTTGCCTTTCTGGTCTATCTAGGGATAATATTTTAGTACTGAATCGAAGTACAGTGAAGGAAAGTTTTACTAATTTGTATACTGTTTCTTTTATGTAGCAGAGCAACTACAGGAAATTATTAGTTAAAAATAGCAACAAGCTACCTTGAGGAATTCATGTAGCATGAGAGAAAAGACAGACATGAATAAAGAGAATACTTTGCTTTCTTTTGAAACTGAATTTCTGGGACTCAATTTGAATATCTAATTAATCTTCCAGGCTTTTGTTACTGATCCTTGATTGGATTTTCTGCACATTGTCAGCTAATGTATAACAAAATGTCATCAGATGAGTACTTGTATAATTGAAATTGCATTCATTGTATGATCCTTCTTGTGATTATGTGGCAAATATGTTTGATGTAATATTTTATCTTGTTTTTTAAAAATGAAATAAGTGCTATAGGTATCAATTCACTATGCATTCATTATGAAACTCTTGTAAAAAAAAGTTAAGAAGAATTTAATAAGAAGCTGAATGGAACCTCTGTATCGTGATTTTTATGGTGACATTGATGTTTCCTGCTGAAGACATATATCTGAGTCTGGGTTTTGGCTGTCTTCTTAGTTACATAGCATTCATGTCCGTATTCATAGCATATATCCTGGATTCCTCAGTGGATAAACCTATCTAGTACTTAAGCCTTTAGCTCCTAATTCCTCTTCGGACCACTCCAACCCCTTATGAAGAGGACCTGTTTTTTGCTTCAACTGTCTTCTTGTTCTAATTAAAATATTTCTTTTAGAGTTACTATAAATATTTGCTACAAATTGTATATTTCTACATGTCTAATTATGGCTTAAAATTAATGCTGCAGTTCCAACAGGACAGAGTGTGAGGGAAGTTTTTCTCCTCAGTCTGTACAGCCCCGGTGGAGCTGCACTGCAGATGCTGCAGTTGGGCACATCTTCAAAATGATCCAGTGAGGGGCTACAGGATGATCAGGGCCTAGAACACACCAGCCTTGAGGAGAAATGAAATAGTTTCTTTGTTCATTGTTCCCTCTGAAAAACAGCCTTAAACTCCTTTGAAGGGAAATTCCAAAGACGATGGAGCCAAGCTCTTTTCAGCAGTAACAAACTCAGGTGTAGTATGAGAGGTGGCTTGGGAACTCAAATACAGAAATGCATAAATACATAAATACGTTTTCAAATACAGAAAAAGACTTGTCACCAGAAGTGCAGTGCAGTGTTGAATAGGTTTCCCACAGGAATCATGGCTCTTCCACCCCTGGAGGTTTTCAGTACTTGGCAGATAGAATGCAAACCTGACCCATCTAGCAGAAGGTCACAGTCCCACTTTGAGTGTGGAGTTGAGCTACATTCACACAGAGATTAACAATGTTCTAAACAACATTTTATGGTTCACTGATAAAGAATACTGACTCCTGGAAAAGTCCTGAAAACATGCTGGTGACTAAAATAAATTTTAAACAGGTGTCAAAAATATTTTCTCTTCCCGAATTTGTACAATACGTGTATGCAACTTTTAGTTGCAGTTAGTTTGTTTGTATGTTTTGAGATGTTGTTCCTAAGCAAAATTGAAACCAATTTAAAACAACTGTAAATAACTGTGAACTGATATTGAGATAAAAAATCCCTCAAATCATTCAAAAATATGCATGCATGCAGTAGCCTTTTAGAAATACCCTTGTTGAAAATTAGAAATCCTTATGCTGTTTCCAGGACAAGCATGTTATATTCTACTGTTCAGTGACTTGTAGCAATATTTTTAAGGGCTGGAAGGGCCAGAAGAGAGGAAAAGGATGACTCTCCCCTTGGATGGATCTGGTTGTACATGTTGCATTGGCAGATGCAAAATCAAAGAAGACTAATTAGTCCTTGGTGTCCTCAGAAGTGGTGAGTGACTAATGCAAAGCTGAATTTTGGAAAACATATCTGTCTTCCTTGTCACATGGGATTTCCATGAGATCTGTCTGCAAGTATGTGAAATAATGTTAAATCTTAGCACAGTGATATGCTATCTTTAACATTGTGTTACGTGAGTGTAAATATTAAACAGGCATTGGACAGATAGTCTAGGTTAAGACATAATTCTCATTCTTTTTACTTTTAATCTGATATCTATCTTACTTTTTTTTGACCTTGGGAAAATCAGCTATCCTTAAACCTTGCAATACAACAAGTGCTCTGAAATCTTTTGTGCAGGAAGTTATTTTGATTTTCCATTGACTTTTTTCTTCAAAATAAACTACAATTGCTATCTTCACAACTGCTGGTCACTGCCCCAAACTGTCTGTTTTGATTCAAAATGGACGTGAGAAGGTGGTTTCATCTTTTTGACTCGACATTCTCTTTAAAATTAATGCTTATTTTAATTGTAGTTCCAGAGTAGCACATACAATTTGCAATCTCTGGAACCCTTAAGTCTTCATAGAAAATTACTTCCTTGCTTCTATTTCTTCAGGGAAACCTCCAAGCTAGTTTGAAATCTCTACGTCTGGCATGTACAAAAGATTTTAGAAACCTGTCTTATAGAAATAAAAAGCACTTTTTTCTTGTCCAATTTGTGTCAAATGAGCACAATGAAATATGCAAAAATATTGAAAATGTCTTTCACAGAATAAAACATCACAGAGAACAGAACAATCCTATCACTAATAAGTAGGGAAATTTCTTTCTTGCATTATACACTTGCACCGATTGCCAAGATGATGGTCTAAAATGACATTTTCAATCATCAGGAGCCTCAAGCAAACTGAATAAACTAAGTATGGAAACAACATATTTAAGGCTAACTTTACATGAAAAAGGGAGCTTAGGTGACATTATCTAGCATCCTGTCCAGTCACATCTTGAAAACCTCCAGAGCTGGGGATTTTATGACATCTTTAGGGAGGTTGTTCCAGTGACTAATCCTTCTTGCTACATAAAAACCTTCTATCAAGATGAAAGCTCTCATGGTGCAGTCTGGACTGCTTGTCCCTTATTCTCTGTCACGTGATTTCTTGTGAAGAGAGAACCTTTACCCTCTTTGAAACCACTCTTGAAGCACTGGAATGCTGTCATGAAGTGTCTCTTGAGGAAAGGAGGAAATGCCTAATGTCTGAAGTCTTTACACATAGGAAAGTTCTCCAGCTCTTTGACCGTCTTTGTGGCTCTCCTTTGGATCAGCTCCAGTCTGTTCTTGCCTGCTTTGAGTTGTGGGGACACAGTGGACACAGTGCTCCAGGTGTGACCTGACAAGTGCTGAGTGGAGTGGAATGATCCCACCTCTATCTCTGCTGGCCATGCCCCTGTGGATAGAGCCCAGGACATGTTTCACCTTTGTTGCTGCAGTGGTGCACTGCTGACTCACCTGCAGCTTTTTGTCCACCAGGACCTCCAGGTAGCCCTCTTCTCACTTGTTAAACTTTGTTCTGTTCTTGCTAGCTCACTCTTCCAGCATGCCTGGTTCTCCCAGTAAGATATCTCTCCCTCCTGAAATGCCCACCTCATCCCTCAGTTCAATGTCACCAGCCAACTTGGTGAGAATATTTTCATGCCAATGATTTATGAAGATGTTTAATGTCGTGGAGCCCAGTATTGATCCCTGAAGGACCACATCTGTGGCAGGTTGCCAGCCCAAGCAAACCCAGGGATCATCACTCTCTGAGTACAACATTACCCAGCTTTCTACTCAGCTCCCAGACCATCAGTCCAGTCTTTTTCTTGTGAATTTGAACAAGAGATGGCTGGGAAACAAATGCTTTGCTAAAGTAACTCTAACTTCTATAAAACACTACTAATACTTCTGCTATAGTCTGCTGATTTATAGGATAGCATTAAATTTGCACTTCTAAAGAAATGGTACTTATTTTGTTTCCTGACATTATAAATTATCCTTCTGCTCCCATACCCAGTCATTAAATAGCTATAGCAGCTAAACCTGATTTAGGCTAAAATTAAGTAGAACTGATGAGTGTTTTCTGTAGATCTTTTGATCTGTCCATCAAAGAGATGCTCATCTGTCATCAAGATTTAAACAAATAAATATTTTAGTTCTTTAGGCCTTCAAGTTACTGATGATGAAAGTGGCCAAAGTGAGGGGCATATTTTAGAAGGTGTTCTAAGGAGATAAAAATCCTACAGCCCTTGTCTCAACAAGGAGTGTGTTTTCATTCATGAGCTGACTGAGGTAATTAGGAAGGAATACTCTGCTCACTGAAGCATGCTGCTTGGAGTTAATGGCCTACAGAAAGAGAAGCAGTGATCTAGGAGGAAACAAATTCTTGCTGCAGAGCTGTGGGGAGGGCTGCCTGTGCACAGATGGGTGAGTGACACTAAATCATCAATAAGCTGTGATGAAGATGCACAGGAATGCTGACTCTTGGCGCATCTCTCGAAAGAAACCTAGCACTGAAGGCTGTGTCTTTAGTTTAAAAAAAAAAAATCACCCCCAGAACACTCCCAGCTCACTATTATATGTCCTGAATAATTTGCATTTTTATGAATGGTGTATTGATTTTAAATTCCATGTGAAAGATGCCATCTTTCCCAACAGTTTATGATAATCTTAGTATTATAGAATAGTTGGAGTTGGAGGGAACGTTTAAATGACACCTGGGACAAACTATTCAAATGTTTGGCCACCTTCACTGCAAAAATTCTTCCTTATACCTAGTGTGGATCTACCATATTTTAGTTTAAAGCCATTAGTCCTTGTTCTATAGCTAAAAATATTTGTCCTCACTTTTCATATAAGTCCCCTTTAAGTATTGAAAGGCTGTAATAAAGTCCCCCTAGAGTCCTCTCTTCTTCAGGCTGAACAATCCCAGTTTACTCAGATGTTTTTCATAGGAAAGACTGTCCTCACAGGAGATCGTGTGTTTCACTGTCATAACTTCTCTTATTAAAATCATAAAGGCAGTATGGAGGGGGTAAAAATATAGTTCCCTGATGTTCGAGTACACTAATTTTTTTGACTACCCCAATTTGGGGTAGGATGGAAGAATAAGGATTCATTCTCCGCAGTTTTAAGAATCTGTCTACATTTTCAAGTATAAGCCCATCATGTGACTTCATAATAAAAACAAAACCTTCCAATTCATCACTTAACTTGTATTCAGCAATGACTTAAAAAGCATGAAAGAGACAAAGGTTATAACTGTGGTGAGAACTTGACACTATTTTTTCCTCTTCATTTAAGCTCTAATATTTTTTCTGTCTCTGAGCTGGAAATGATGCTTTATTAAGTAATATGTGAGAATCTTGCTTTTAGTAGGATTCTCTGTATAAAGACAAAAGTAAGAAAGGGCAGATGTTTCTCTTCATTACAACATGTTTAAAAAGGTGTTTCCTTTGATCTGCCAGTCCTCAATCCTTCAGCAAGACGGCTGAGGGGTACTTCTTGTTGCTCTGCAAACATGAGTCCTCTATTTTATATAACATTATCAGAGAATGACAACTAAGATGTCCATTTACTTTTGATAGAAAACAGACTTTTAGCCAGACTTTAGGAGGAGGGACCAATTATGTGATCAGAGTCGATTCTGGTAACCTCCCCACTGAAGAAAAGAGCTCAAGAATTAGAGTACTCTGAAGGGTTTTCACTCTGGCCATTTGCTTAACACATCTGAAATATTTAAATATTTCCTAAACCAAAGAGGGATTGACAATCCAGCCTCATGTTTAAGACACTCTCAGCTAGTCTGAATGTTAATCACAGATGCAAAGCTGACAGACAGAGTCTAAATGAGAATCTGATGTGGAAACAAATATGGCCTTTAAAATAAGTTGAGCCTATACCATTCTACATTCCATTAACACTTCCTTTGCAAGGTCAAAGCTGTTTTGTTTTGTTTTTTTCTTTTTTCCCTTGTGCAGGGTAATAAGAATTGCTAAAGTTTACTTGATCTAAAAAGTTTTATTTTTCTCTGATTTGGATCAAATCTATTAACATTTTCTCTGAGTAATGTTTAGTTTTAGAATGTTTGGACCACAGTAGTCTGAACCCTGAAAAATTTTCCTAGAATACCCTGTACTTGGTTACATAGGTAAGAAATGACATTTTATAGCTTCTTAATCTGGGAAATAATGTAAACTGAGTTTTGAACTATTGATTAAATAAAGATAAAAGCAGCACCATCTTTAACAGAAAGTGTTGTTTGCCTGAAGAGGGTAGTTTTATATCTAGATGTTCTTCCTCTGCAAACTTTACTTCCTGAAACTTCTCAATGATTTTTAACTCAGCTGAAAGTTTGGCTTCTACATTCTTAACTAGAAAAATTCTTCCAGTCGTGGTGAACCTGTAACTGAAAGAAAAGCTTTGCATGGAGGAATCAAAGTGCTATCCAGTAAATGTTTTTCAGTGATATTGTTAGTATTCACTCAATGTTTTGTCTTTTTGAGGATTTCAGGTGTTAATTAAATAATACTCTGAAATTTCCTGAGAAGATAGTAAAGAGTTTTATGCCACTTGACAGACTGAAAGACTGACATTTTTCTTGAACCTGAATTGTTTTGGAATTTCACATTATAAGCATTTGTTGGTTTCATGCAAATATTTTTAAAAGTTTAAAAATAAAAAAGTTTACAGAGATACTGTAAGAGCCCACTTCAGTACGATATTACTTGATTGTAGAAAACTGTGTCTTGAACACCTCCTGTATTTAGGATATGGGAGAAAAATACTTTATTGTGCAGAACTAATTGAGCCCTGAGAGGAGAAGAGTGAGAATCTGTGAGAGAAGCAGCCCTGCAGACACCAAGGTCAGTGAAGAAGGAGGAAGAGGAGGTGCTGGGGCAGAGATTCCCCTGCAGCCCAGGGTGCAGCCCCTGGAGATGCAGCTGTGCTCTGCAGCCCGTGGGGATCCATGGGGATGCAGAGATCCACCCACAGCCCATGAGGATCCATGGGGGATGCAGAGATCCATCCACAGCCCGTGGGGATCCATGGGGGATGCAGAGATCCACCCACAGCCCGTGGGGATCCATGGGGGATGCAGAGATCCACCCACAGCCCGTGGACCCACAATGGAGCAGGTAGATGCCCAAAGTAGGCTGGACCAGATGATCCACTGTGATCCCTCCCAACCTGACCCATTCTGTGATTCTGTGATTTATTGAGAAAGATTAGGTGTAGGAAGAGCAAACACAAATGTGAATTAACACCAATGGAAGCAGCAGGTTAAAAGTTACGTGGCTCTGGCTTTGCTGGGAACAATTTACCTTCACAGTGCTAGTCTGAGACTGACATCAGGCATACAATGGATACAATTCATAACTGAGTCAGATTTCACTAATCATAATGTTATTTACATGTTTGTTACTCCATTTTTTTATCTTCTAGTTTTCTTATTTGGATTATGATTAAAACAGGTGTTTTTATGGCTATTTGAGATGACTGATCTTTGTTAAGATTAATTAGAAAAAATGACATTGAAAGTTTATATGATTGGAATACAGAATGCCAGAATCAAAAAAATAGATACAGCTAAAAAAGCCTCAAGCTTTTACACTGAGGTAAAGATAAGGTATAAGTGTCCAGCTTTGTAATAATAAGCAAAATTAAAAATAATATAATATACTTTATCATCACTTCAGAGGGGATATTTGGCTTCTTATCAATGCCATGAAATGAACTTTGTATTATTAACATCTGATAGCCTGTCCAAATGCAATGAACCAGTTTTCTCAGTTCACTTTATGACATGTGAATAAGACACAATGAATAAGTCCAGTACAAACAGTGAAAGTGTTCTGTGAAAATTCAAGGTTATAGTAAATATTAGAAAATTTATTGTTCTTTTTCCAGTTCTTTTTTCACAGCTCTTAATTAAACCTCTTCATTAACTGATATATTTATCATGAAATTCAGTATTAGCAGTTAGAATTCACTAGAAGGGAATCACACTAATAACCAGATTACCTGCAAATGCATAGGGTGGCTTAATTGGTATCATGTAGAGTACTGATTTTTTGTTTTGTGTGTTACTTTAGTTCAATAATATAAAATCAATTAAATATGTCTTCTCTTTTTAAAGCATCCAATTTGATTGGAAAAGGGTTGAGTTAGAAGAGCAATAGACTGTATGACTTCATGTCTCAGTGAGTATGTGATGCAAAAACTAATTAGAACATCATTTGTAAATGAAGGCTAGAATTTGCAGAATACAGAAAAGATGCTTAAAAATTTAAATATTCACCACTTTTATTCAACCAGGTGACACTAAAATGAAAATAGTTCTTTGTGGATGAATTCATGCAGCAAAACAATCAATTTTTGTAGGATACAGTGTTAGGTTGGTTTTCACTATGTTCAAGAGACTTTGAAAGTAAAGAGTATTTACAGAAGTTTTCAAAATTCAGTGTAAACTGTTTTAGGAATCTGAATAATTATTGAATCATAGAATTGTAAAGGTTGGGAAAGACCTTTAAGATTGATCCCAGCACTGCCACATTCACCACTGGACCACATCCCTCAGTGCCACATCCATGTTTCTTGAACACTTCCAGGGATGGTGATTTCACTGCTTCCCTGAGTAGACTGCTTCAATGCCTGACCACTCTTTCAGTGATATTTTTTTTCCTAATATCCAATTTAAACCTCTCTTGATGCAATAATGCCTTGATTTTCCTCTAAGGTTAGCTTGTCTTATTTCCAAAAAATATTTTTTTTTAGAACAATGGAAATGGTTGTTCTTCAGTGTTGTTCACTTGCACGAATTAGCTGGGCTCTGCTCTTCACAAGCTATCAAGAGTATTCTGCAGTGCCTTTATATGTCGGTTAAATGATGCCAAGAGAATTTAATACCGAAATAATTGTTCTGTTTTCTACACTGAGAAGAGTAACCTGAGAATTTAATTTTTTTCTCATTTTTATGTCAGCTGACTTCAAGAAAAGAAAAGATTTAATGTACTCACACTGAAAATTTGGATGTTAAGGGAGTCTGGAGACAGAACATAAATGAAAAGGCATTTTAAAAGGGATGTAAATGTCAGCTGTATTTTTTGTAAAAGTATTTTTCCCTTTTTAAAGGTAAACATATATATGGTTAAGATACAATAATGTAACAGTTATGAAAAATCAGCTTTAACCACTTTATAATCTAGCCATATAAAAGTCCTAGGCATCTTAACAGAATAAAGAGTCACTCTGTTTTTATTATGTAAAAAAGTTATAGAAATTTATTTCTTCTACAACTGACTTTATTTTCATGTAGTTATATTAAATTTTCATGTAAATGTAGATATCACTAGCAATTATGCTATAGAGGTCACACAGAATTTTTAAAGTTTGAAGCCCACACCAATGATTCATATTGCTGTGCTGGGGTCTGAAGAACCAGTGCAGACACCAGTGGTGTCAGATATTGATAAGCTGTAATAAACTATCATGACTGCAAAAGGAAATAGGTTTAAATAAGTAAGTGAAGCTACTTCAAAATATGCAGGTAAATTTTCATACACTAAGTGTTGTCTGAATCTCTCTACCCCTCAAATAAGTGTTCTTTTCCCTTGGGATTTCTGTAAACCTAAATTTTAAGAAATAGATACCTTAAGTCAGCAACATTAAAGTTGCAGTTCTGCACCTGTCTGTTTTGCTTATCTTATCCGAGAAAAAAATCATAATAATTTTTACATTCCTTATTACTAGGGACTATTGCTACCTGTATATCATCAATAAGTTACAATTTCAAGGGTTTGGGTTTTTTAAAATCCTCTTATATTCTCAACAGCCACTGTTTTGAATTTCTTGCAAATCTAATGCGAAAAATCACCATGTTCATGGCTAGAACAAAGAATAAATAAATCAAGTTTCTCTCTGATCTTCGTCATAAAGTAGGAACAAAATTAAAAACACAGAAAATAGTATTTTAACTAGAAATATTGATAATTAATATTATTAAGACTTCTCTTTTAAAGTGTTGCTACAGTTCCCACCACCATGGTCTCTTGTAGACATATCCTTAAGGACTCTTTCTGTACTGATATTATTCACTGAGGTTTCATGAAGGCCTTCAAAATTGAAACTGGAACCAAGGTCTCCTTTCTAGCTGATTAGACTGATTTCATTTGTAATCTGTTTGTCCTTTCTGGTTCACTGAGCCATTAACTCCTTTATGCAAAGTGAATTAGGACAGTAGTAATGATACCTTGCTATAAAAGTCTATAATCTGCTGGCCAGGTCATCCACACATGGGCACTTTTCCATAATATTCTCAGGTGATAGGAGAGGTAAAGAGGGAGGAATAAAACTCCTCAGTGTGTATTCAGCAGCTGATTTCTCAAATAAGATGGGATTGAAGAGGTTATAAAGTGTAAAAAGTGAAGAAGTGAAAAACATTTTTTCTTAGTGCTGTACTTTAGGCAAGGTGTAGCTTGTGTTACTCTTTGATGGCTCGTTTTCCTTTTTTTTTAGTTGGGGCTAAACATACAAATATGTATATACCATATATATATATATACATATTTTAATTGCATATATTGTTGATTACTAACAACATATTTGACAAGCTTTTAATCTTTCAACCTTTGTGTTTTCAATACTGCATTTCAAATATAAGGGGAAATCTGATAGCAGGAGAGAAAAAGAAGGAAAAAAGACTGTAAGGAAGGGGAATGTTCTATAATCTAGCTCACTCAGATTGCTCATGACACAGTTCCATTAAAAATCAGTGTATCCCAGTGAGTTCAGAGGTGCTGCAGTTTGCACAAGACCCTTGAAAAATTGGAAATGTTTATTTCAGAAGAGGATTCTTGGATCTTTGTACGAATGAAAAGACGCCCAGGTGAACTGGACTCATAGAAAAAGAAATCTTTTCCTATCTTTTGAAATAAAAGTACACAGTTCTCTTTATTGAGTAGTAAAGGTTTAAAATATGCAGAAGTACTGAAAATTTGCTTCTGGTCACACATTTCCCTTCTTTTCCTTCCCTTTGATAGCCACAGCATTTGAGCTGAGGTTCACAGATAAACCTCATCATTTTAAATCAATGATGCTGCAGAAAAAATCCACGTTTGTCCTATCCGTGTGCTGCCCTGGGCTGCAGAAGATTTTCCTTCCTTCCTTCCTTCCTTCCTTCCTTCCTTCCTTCCTTCCNTAGTTAGAAATCAAGCTGTGCTGAGGAATTGCTCCAGCCCTGTTTATTTTTTGCAGACATTGGCACTGAAAGATACACCTTCAGTTTTACCATTCGTGATTCCCCAACTTATTTCATTAATGTGCAGTCCTGGGGCAGAGAAGAGTACATCAGATCCCTCTCAGAAAGCTTCAGGGTTGGTGACTGTGGTGAGCTTCTTTATTTTCTTTATTTTCTTTATTTTCTTTATTTTCTTTATTTTCTTTATTGGTTTGTGTTGTTACAAATTTCCTGTTAAACTATGGGTCAAGTTGCCTAAGCTTGGGAGAAAAACAAACCAGATATTTACAATGTAGGTACACATCTCATTTCCTCCAATAAAGAAAATAGGCAAAGGAAACCTGACTCTAACAGCTGAGTTAAAGTGTCAAGCTACACCAGCTTCTGATTCTTTCTTCAGGGTAAAATCAATTTGTTGTTGTTGCTGTTTTGGTGGGGGTTTTTAGTTGGTTTTTTTTGGTCTTTTTGTTTGTTTGTTTTTTGTGGGATTTTTTCAGGGATTGCAGAATAGAATGGCAAGCGAAATAGCACCATCATATTTTGTGCAATTCTGAAGATGTATTTTCCCCCTCTAATAAATATTTTTTAAGAAAGGGGATTTTTTTTTTTTTAGCCATGGCAGGAACATATTTCAACAAAATGTTCAATGTTTTTATTCAGACCTGTACTTTGGGCTTTTCAGAAAAATTATTTATTATCTGATGTACAAACTCTGCTTTCTGGTCTACTTCCAAAATGAAGAATTAGTTATCTGTCACTGTTGCAAAGCTTCATTTTTTCAGTTATTCCTGTGATCTTTACAACAATCTTCCAAATTGCTTTGCAATAATGACCTTAACCATATTTCTTAACCTTGTGTCACATTTTCTTAGCTGTTTTGGGTTTTTTTATGGAGGGGCATTTTTTGGTTTTGGTTTTGATTGTTTGTTTTTAATTCAGAATGTTTGGTACAAAATGATAACGAAATGAAAAAAAAAATGCTTCAACATCTATTCAACTGACAGTTAAATTCTGAAATTGTGAATGATGAGGATGAATGTAACTCTTATTTTATATTCTCTGAATTTCATGATCTTTCTGCTTATTTCCAACCAAAATATGTTGTTTTTTTTATTTTTTTTCATAAGGAACAGACAGTTATCATTCTTAAGTCAAAATAATAGCAACTTATTTTTTTTAATGCATGAGCCCAGGAGAAAAAAAAAAACAACTTCTTTTGTAGACACAATCCACAGAAACAATTTGAAAAGATCATCTCTGGAAAGTACTGAACATATTTTGAAATAAAAAAACAAAGTCTAAATTTGTTAATATGTATTTTTGTGTGTGAATGTACAATTCTACTATACCAGAGAATTTCTCCTGTACATTAGACAAAATAAATAAAAGAAAAAAAAATAGTAATGACTGCTTTGCCCTAGAGTCAATGTTATCATCACATATTTTATTCTGTTTCTATGTATTGTTCTGATTATGTTTTCTTTAGCATTATCATCCTCTCTCCAACAAATAAATTTAAAATACCATTGAAATATTGATGGGCAAACCCTTTTTTATTATCTTACACACTGAAATATTCTCAGCACTTTAAGGTTTTTATTGTGCCTCAAATCCATATGCATGTATGGCAAGCTTTTATTATGCTTTTCCTTCTACTGCATCTTCCCTGGGTGTTATCTGACATATTTTCAGTCAGATTGATCAAAGTGTGTTCAGAATATAAGTGTATTTCCTTACAAATTGAAGATCTTCTCTTTATTAAAAAGATGGAACAATTTTTTTTTTTAAGTTCATGTTCTTGCTTCCCCCCTTCATTTTCACATAATTCATGCTGATGACTAAAGGGAAGTGGTACAATCTTGGCGATTTTTCTTTAGATAACTCTTTTTCTCTTTTCATTCTTCAGAGTTATTTGAGTAGGGTATTTCAGGTTACTAGAAAACTGGATCTTTGCCCATCACACAAAGAGTTGGAACTAAATGTTCTTTAAGGTCCCTTGCAACACAAATAGTTTCTATGATTCTATAGTTAAATTGAAGTTAATCAAGGTTAACCTGGAAAATAGGCCCTAAACTGCAGACATCTTAGTTCTGTAAGTCAGTAGTTGAAACTCTGTAAGTCAAAAAGCCTTTAAATATATATCTTGCAAAGACAGTTAATTTCCCATATAATCAATATAATAAAAAATTCTTAAAGCTTCCATTAAAAAATTATTTAATTACTAAATTGTAAAACATATAGGAATAAGTAGATGCATGTAAGAAAAATAATAAATATTTTTAAAACAGTGATGGTGTTTCCTACTAACAGATGGCAGAGCTATGTCAAATTATTTCCTGTTTAGAAAAAAAAAAATCATATATTAGGATATTTTTCACCTTTTAAATGGATACTGTAAACAAGCTGATTTTTTTCTTCATATCTAATAAGCATAGCAAAGCCTCTGGTATAAACATCCATGACTTACTGGCAACATACCATAACTGAAACTATCATCAGATAGAATTAATAGAAATGGATTAAATGATGGAATTACATGCCAGGTGTTCCACAAACTGAATTACCAGGACATAATGGTGTAGCTTTCTATTCTAAAGTTCAAGAAACTTAATTGTTATTGAATCATCATGTGCATTCACAGAACTATGTGTGTCAAAGACAAATTTGCATAAAACACAAAAAAAGAAGGGGAGAAAAAGCATAGCAGAATTAAAAAATTAGCCTGTCCCAGAGGAGATTCCTCCAATTCACCCCTTCATGAAAGACAACAAATATATTGAAAAAATTTTAAAAGCAACAAAAAAATCATGAAAACCAAAAAGCAATATAGAATCATATAGACACATAAAATGGTGCTTTAAGTTTCTAAAATATAGATTGCCACAAACTCTCCAATATAGTTTCTATTTTCTAACATATTCACTCAAGAAAAGATATGAGTAGTGCATTTATAGCTCTGCTGGTCTTTTTTTTTTTTATTCCTTGATTGCTTATCTGCTGGGAACTGGACTTCCCACTTAACTCATTTATGAAAGGTCACAGCTAATCCTGAAAATTAGTTTGTTCTATTTAAGTGGCATAATTTTGGTGGTAATTTCTCTGTGAAATTTGATGTAAATTTCAAGGATTTGAGCTTCAGTGTAAAATTCTATATTAACTGTAAAACTTTTATATCCTTCTGAAATCTATCAGCATTGGGGTCATAGTTTCAAGGTAGAAATTCTGTTTGAATTTTTTGCCTTTTTCTTTTCTTCTGTAGATACTTCTTGTTGGAAAGGTTAAGCTCAAAGAGACATGATGAAATTATACTTGCTCTGACTTCTTATTTTATTTCAAAGGATTTTTATTAATTTTTTTTTCATAAATTTTAGGTGACATCTGTGGATTAGGGCATAAGGCAAAAAATTCAGTGGTACATTCCTTTTGAAAGCTGCAATATGTAGATTTGGAGGTGGAAAGAGAGGTATAACAGTATACTAACATTTTGGAAAAATCTAAGTTTTCAGACTATTCAACACTTCTATAGACTAAAAATAATGCTTTCATGAAAATATGAATTGAAGTAAAATGTTAGTAATATTTTTTTTTCTGAATTTCATGGCAATTTCATTATCTCTGCCTGTATTTGTTCATCCAGTTTTTTGCAATCGCTGCTTTTGAAACTTAGTGAATTTGTAAAGTAAGATGATAAATTGCAATATGAGAACTCAAATCCCTAAAGGTCCTTTTGGAGACCTGGAGTGCCTCAACCACAAATAGATACTTCAGTCAATCTCTTTGATATTGAACACAGTATAAAACACTGTGAAATACTTAGGGCAGCAAGGTTAAAATGAGTTGATAAGTGAAAGAATATTCAATTATAATTTCCATGTTCTTGTCTCTGCTCAGTTATTTTTAAGGAATAAAAAAAGGGTAAAAATGTGGCACATAAGTGGAAATTAGGTTCATAGGTTTATTGTTGAAAAGGACGGAGTAATGTAAAATAGCCCAGATTTGTACAGGATTATTTATTGTACATTAAAATGCTAATTATCCTAACTCTGTGTTAATGATGATGCCAGAAGGGTAGAGTTTGAATTAAACTAATTAAATATATCCTAAAGGAAAGAAGAAAAAGATAAATTGTGCTTTTCTAAAGCTGAATATATATAATTAAAATGAGAAGTAGTGGTAGAATATAAATATAATACTATACAGATCTAGAATGGGAAGATAGCGCTATAAGACATTTAAGGTATTAGATTTATATTTTAGTGGTATAATAATCTTTTGTCTAAAGCTCAAAACACATAAATGTACATAATTTCATACCTATGTATAAAACAGTCAGTGAACATTGCTAATATAGAAAGTAAATATGGGTAACACTGCACAAAATTTTAGAAAAACAGTCTTTTTCTTGTACCCTGCTGTGAGACCCTGAGCAAGAATCGTTTGGATTCTCACTGTGCACAAAGAAAAGTTGTTCTCAGTATGGCCAAAACTCCCTATTAGATCAAATAAACTACTTTTTAAAGAGGAACTTAGTTTCCTTATGATAAATGTGCATAGGCAATAGATTCATCTCCTATTTTATACAGTTTCCAGAAAGTTAGAATGACTGCAATTTAGATGTTATAAGTTAGTTGGAATGGAGAAATAATGCAGAACATGAAACAAAGCTTAGATTCAGATTGAAAAAGAGATATGAGCTATTTCGCAAAGAAGGTGTGTTATTTTTATTCCAAACAAATTCACAGCTAGGTCCTTCAAGTGCTTATAAATCTGCGAATTCACCATGAAGGAAAGTTCTGTTGTAATCATGTTTTGCATTTAAGGTGAAATTTTAATGGATAGATTAATTTCTTTGGGGGAAAAATAAATCAAGACATGCAGAAAATATAGAATTACTTTTTAACAAACTTGCAAAATCATTGAATCTTCCATGCCATTGTATGTTACTTGTTTAAAATTTCCACACTAAATTTTTAAACCTTGTCATTAGGAAGGACCAGTAGAATTTTCTATCCCTCCTATGCATATTTAATTGTCATTGCCTGGCTTGTAATAGTCATGACGATACATTATCTGCAAAGAGAAACATTTGTCTTATTACTGAAGATTTAAGTATTTCCACTTGCTTAACATCTGTGAAACTTTTT
Source organism: Rhabdornis inornatus (assembly GCA_013397075.1). Classification (NCBI taxonomy): domain Eukaryota; kingdom Metazoa; phylum Chordata; class Aves; order Passeriformes; family Rhabdornithidae; genus Rhabdornis; species Rhabdornis inornatus. The sequence goes on from VWZS01009792.1 coordinate 2,055,234, forward strand.
ATATAGAGGAATCAGCTGCAGGGCGGATTTAATTTTCCTCAAGAAGAAAGAGGGAGTGGAAAATAAGATGTGTTGGCAGCATCCTCAAGTCTTTGCCAGCAGGATCCAGAGGCTCGTGGTGGGAATTTCTATTCATTACCACGTGGAGCAGAATACTGGTGTCTTATACATGGAGTCCATTTAACAGTCTTTTTCATGTGTTTCCAGTTTATGTGTTTGCCTGATTCTTTTCGTCTCCCCAGGGAAGAGGTGAAAGCAGCTTCACGGCCCTGATGTGCCCTGATGGGGCAGGGCTGGGGATCAGACAGGCTGAACCCATCCAGGGGGTGCCTGTGGATCCCAGCTCAGCCCTGGGACCAGCCACAGCCCCACACCTCTGCCCAGGGATGGCAAATACACCCACAGCTACCAGCCCGCAGGACAGCAAGGTATGTACAGTGGTGTGTAGGAATAATGGCAGTGGTTGCTGGTTGGATCATGCCATGAATTGTCTAATTTTTCCAGTTCAGTAACGGAAGTTCCTTGAGAATTTTCAAGATTGTCATGACACGGGTAGAGTAATTTTTGTCACAGAATTAATGTGGTGCACGTCAGGCAAGAACTTGCTTGGCCTCTAGCAAGGAATATGAAGCAGCAGATTCCTGTCATATGCACTGCATCCTTAGAGAGGCATTCCAGGATTTTTGCCCCAGGACCTGCAGTGTGGATACAGATGGCATTGTCAACGTTTTAATAATAGTATGAGACTTCTGCAGTGAGGGGGTAAGTGCTCAGTAGTTGTGAACACAGCCATTAATCCCTGTATGTATACATTTTCAGTATAAAGATATTGGATATAATAAGACCCCAAGGGTGTCTGCATGCAACAGTGCTGGACATTATTTTCCCACCTAGATGAAAGTACTATTTATAATTACCCTCTCCTGAGTTAGACAGACAGCTTTTGATTCATTTAATTGTATTCCTCTTCAAACTAATTTGACTTAATTTCCCCATAGGATATGCTGTGACATAGCATCAAATACATTCTGAGAATACAGGCCAATCTTCTGCATGTCTTTCCTATAATTCTGCAATATATCAACACCAAAAGAGTGGGATGGCTTGGGACGTTTGGTTTCTATGGATATATTATGATTCTAAGTTGCAAATGATTTCACTCTTTTCCAAGTAGCTGCTATAAACATTATACATCATTAACAAATACAGTTATGTGAACTATATTAGGTACTAACATCACATTTTTGTATTTTAAGACTGCGGCTTTCCAGCACTAAAGGCTCTAAAGTTATTCCATGCTCTGTGGCTTGGTTTCCTTGGTTCCTTCGCTGTTCACATTCATCAGCTAAACAAGTCTTGAACAAAGTCAACCTCTGTGGAAGGTTTTTTAATTGCTTGTTTTTAACCTAAACTGTCCTTTGTTCCCTTCTGGTTTAGTTTCACAGCTAATAATTTAGCTTTCAGTTTTGGAATACTTGAATGACCTCCTTTTGGTCTGATCTTCCTGCTTATAAATTTCTGTTACTGCAAGATGTGCTCCATAATTATCTTGCCCTTGAATATCTGACATTCAATTCTTTTGTTAGTTTATTGGCTTCAGACATATAAGCTAGCTGCAATCCTCTTTTACTTTTTTTTTTCCTTCTCTATGCTTTGGCGATCCTTTAACAAATTTTGATGTCTATCAGTAACACCAAGAACATAAACTGTGGTTCCTATATTAGATCAGACTAGAGAATCATCTTGCCTGATCTCTCTCTGACAGAGGTCAATATCTAAAACTTCTCAGAAAAAAGTCAAAATGATAAAATAAATTCTCTTTCCAGGAAAGCAAACTTTGAAGGATTACAAAACCACTAATAAAATCAGAAGGAAGAAATAATCCTTCATAAAATATTTCAGCTATTTCTCTCTTAATGAAAAAAATGATGACATTATCTTATGATTTAGAATAATTAATTTTTAAGTGCTGATTCTTTCTAATAAGATTGTGCCTGGCAGAAGCACCCTTGGATTTTTAAATGACCTTTGCAAGAAATTCAGCTGTTAGTACCTGGAGACAAATGTTTAAAGAGGCACATAATTTATCTCCTGAAACAGATATGTGCCTAGATGTATCCCACATATCACAGAAGCTTTACATTTAGGATTAAAGTAATTTAAAATTATGAAGGAAAAAGGAAAAAGTTGTATTTTCTTTAAGGTTTCCAGTATTCTAACAAATTTAGAAACTGCTAAACACTGTTTCTATCCTTTATGTGCCTATTTAAACTGCTTTAATTGTACAGAATAGGGCCTAGTTTCTCACATTTGATTATTTAAGATAATGAAGTTCAGAGCACTTAAAATTTTTGCTATGTTTAGCAAAATGCTGTAAAACCTAAATGGTTAGTATTGACGATTAGCATTTCATGCAACAGACATCATCAATTTTTTGTTTATCACCTCATATTTTGCTAAAATAGTTTTCCTTATCGCTTATATTATTATTATCTATCACAGAAATAAAATGTCCTCTTTAAACATTTTAATATTTATAATTGCTTCATTAATATGAAAATGGAATTATGACCTTTCTGTTTCCTCAGCTATTTCTCAGCAATATATTATTTTACAGCTCTTCATTTAAAAGTTAGAGACAAAGTAATTTTGGTTAATAAAACACAGTTTGTAGCAACCTCTAATGACCATCATGATAGCAGCAGCATATGCATTCCTTGTAGGGTCAAGAAAGAGCATCAGAGTTTTCATCTTTATTTTATAAATTTTCTCTTCCTAAACCCAAAGATCTAGTGTTGAGTAAGACTGTGCTCTAGAATTAAGGCTTTTCATCAATGTGTGTAATCATGCAGAACTGTTCTTGTTAATTTTTCAAGGTTTTTTTCCTTTAGATAAATCAGGAACTCACATGAGCACACACACACACACAAAAGTCTTGATAAAAGAAAATGTAAAAAATTATGCCATGGTAAATAAAAATATCTCACTTGGCACAAATTTCTACTTGCAGACACTTGCAGAGACAGGAACAAAATGTTTGAGCGAAGATGGAGCTTCTAAGTTTGATGAGTTTAATATACAGTCTAGTGCTATTTTGGATATCAATTATGTTTGGTCTTTTGACCGAAAAGACTGCATGATGGAATATTTACAAATTCAAGTGACCCCATTAAGGCTGTTTTACCCCATTTCCTAAGGAATTTTAATTATTTTTGAGTATGTCTATGCAAAGTGCTCATTATTAATTCCACTTTTTCAGTAATGAAGTCCTAAGGAGTTTAATAAGCTGTCATGATTTTAATTTTAAGTATTTTTAATAATAAACCTTGAGAAGGAATCTGTATGCACATTCAAGTGATATTATCTAGACAACATCTTACAGGTATATGAAAAATAGAAAAAACCTAATGGAAGCTCATTTCAGGACTGAAGAACAGTTCTGGGTGGCTAATAATAATTGTCATGATTTCAGCTCAAAAGATAAGGGTGACTTCACAACTCTTTTTTATTATTATTATTCTAAAAGTATGTGTTTCATTTCCTAGAGGAAGGTGAAGAAAGATGACCTTTTCTCCTCCACAAACAGAACAGTGTTTTCCAGAAGAACTAGAAATGAATTTATACCGTATAGTTGCCATTACTCTATGGAAGGTGCCTCCAAAAATAAAAAAAGGGCATGTATGCATGGTAAAGCTCTGTTTTTGGAGGAGAGGGGAGTTATTTTTGTGAAACATAGAGGAGATAATGTCCTAAATCAAAGATACACACTTATATATACGTGTATATGAGGAAGATGTTAGAATTGGAAAAGAAGTGCTAAACCCTATTCACATTCTTAGTTTGCAGAATAGAAATGCAAATTTGGGGCTACTTTTAATAAAAGCTAAGGAGGTAATTGCTTGAAAAAATATCAGAAGACTTAGATCTAAATAGAACAAATCTTGGAGTTCAACAATAAGGAAAAAATACGAAAGGCATATTAAAAGTAAATTCATAATCATAGCATTATATGGTCATAAATTGAATGAGTCACGATCTGCATCCTGAAGGTGGTTGATACTTACTGTCATTTACATTCAAATATGCTTTTTTTTCTATTTTATGGGGTTAGTGACACTGCTTGCTTGTTTGCTTGCTAGTTTTTAAATGTGGCTGCCCTTGTACTTTTGCTTGGTTTGGAATTTTCAAATTTAATTTTCTCATAATTTTAGGCTGTTACCTAAACTGGTCCATAAATAACAAAATAGAAAACTTTCCCCTTACAGAGCTGCCAATACCTTGATGGAACTTAGTGTAAACTGAAATAAACAAGCAAATAAACAAAAAGCAGAAGCAAAGGCTTCTGGAGAAGGATTAGAAATTGTCAGAGAGATGTGACTCACTGAGGCAGATACCGAATGCCAAAAAAAGGCCCAAAAAGTCTAGGTGAGGACCTAATACATAAGGGAGCTCATGTGAACTAATTTTGTAATCCTCTTAAATAGTGCAGTATAACTCAGTATCAGGGTAAAGTACAAATTCTTTGTAAGGACACCAGAAAGTTTGACTTTGCGACAAGCAATGTGATCTTATGTTAATGCATTTGGAAGCTGAAGTTAATATCTGGGAATACCAATTATTTTTCTGAAACAATCTGAGTTAGTTAAATATAGTCGGTGACATCAGGGAGGTAATGTTTAAGTCCCAAGACTAGAATACAATAATTCTTGTGTATACAAAGCATTACCTGGTGAAAAACAAGAAGGGTAAATATTTATCATTTGTTTAATAGAATAAGGACATAAACAAATATCTATTTCAAATGACCCCTATGTAACTTGTTACTTGGGAAATGAATAAAGGAAATTAACCAACAAAAAATTAAAACAAAACAAAACAAAAAAATCAATATGAAACTTTTTTTTTTCTTCAAATAAGATGATTCATAAATGTAATCTCCCATTTGGGTTTACAATCCACACTTGTCAAGTCCCCTATAGGGCGGTGTTTGATAACAGTTCTAGGAAATTACTTAGGGCTTTAGTTAACAAACAAGTGTTGTTGCTGTAAGAGACTTAGTGACTTTCTTAGGCAATTTGCAAAATATGTGCAAAACACGTGCAAAACACAATTTGGATATATTATTGTCCCTCACCATCACTTTTGAGAGAATTTTTATAGCTGTGATTGACTTCAGCTGAACATCTTCATTTCATTCATTGATTTCAACTGAGTGGTTGATTTTTTAGTTGTCTCAAAATTAGAGATGGTAAATTATTTCCAGTTTTAGACTTTTACTTAAATGTATCAACAAGGAGAATTTGTTCAGTTTTTGCAGTTGTCTTTAATCTAATATATTTCAACAAATGAAACTGAAATATTCTTGTGTAAATTAAGCCACTTTGCATGACTCTGAAAATTCATTTTTGCATCATGCCTCCTGCAAAATCAATAACACTTATGGATACCTTGAGAACATTCATCAAAACAATTACATTTTTATGCATTACATGAAAAATTTGGATAGGATTGGTCCTATTAAATTATGATGGGCTACTCCATAAAAGTATAATAAATTAGAGGTTTCCATTTTATTTATTTCTGACATTAATATGCTTGACCTTGCTCTAGTCAGTCACTGTTGGAAATATTTTTAAGATCATAGCAGTGGTTTTAAGTCAGCACTGTATATTCCAGTATTTTAAACACAGGACTATATATTTTTTTTTTAACAGCTGTTTGAAGACATCCAATACTACAGAGAGTATATTTAGAAAGGATCTTTTGAAAGAATAAAACTCTTTCTTTAGTAGTACATGGATTTTTCCTTGTGCCACTTATACCCACAGCAAAATAATGCCCAGTTCTAAAAACTGTTAAGATTGTATGTAGTAACTTTGTTGCAAAATAAAGAATTCTCTAGTAAAGCTTCGTTAATGAACCCTGTACCAGTAGAAAACACAGAAGAAATTCTGAAAGTCTTCTTTTCCATGACTGTGGTTTTTGAAACAAATTTATGTTTATCAATGTCATATTTCAGGTAGACTTCTGTTTATTTGCAGGGGCCAGAAAAGAATAATTGAATTTAAGAGCAAAATAACTTGGCTTATGTGCTTCTGAATAGAAATTAGCCATGTCTGGAGATAAGAGGTAGAGAAGATTGCACTCCTTTTTTATTGCCATTAAAAAAAAAGGAAAATCAAGTTAATGATTTTTGTTCTACTTCTGATAATGTTTGACAATAAGATTTGAGACAGGTGTAAATTTACTCTCTCTAAAAAGTGGCTTAGATTGATTTATTTTTCTTTCTCTGTAATGTAGAGCAATATCTGTTTTGCCTGTTATTTGGGCAACATACATATCAAAGCATAGGAAAAAGTATTTTACAGGAACAGTGAAAATTCATTCTTGTAGTTTCCTACAATTTTCAGAGGTTGCATTGATTAAGGGAGTTTTGATCATTCCTACAGAATTTTGTTTTTTCCATAGAATATTTAGGAATATTTTTTATTTTATGCATGAATGGAAGAGACATTTGAGCAGATGTTTTAGAAACCTTTCAAGGTTGAACATCTTTGGAACTGTCAGAAATGCTCAGTCTATATTTGATTCCTCAACATTACTAAAGCTAGACTTGGACTTTTTTGTTGCCCTGAAGAAGAAAAGGCTTGGGGGGTACTTATTTTGCATCCTTTCAGTATCTAATATTTGGATAGAGGAGATGGTATCAGACTCTTCTTAGAGGTGAACAGTGAGAGAATATAATACAACTATCACGAGTGGCTGCAACAGAAACCCAAAGGTAACAAAATCCTATAAAAGCATCACTAAGCACTGGAATATACTGTTTAGAGAGTGTTGGGTTGTATCCATTCTTGGAGTTTTCCAAATTTATTAGTTCTGATCGAGACAAGCTAAGTTTTAGTCAGTTTAAGTTAAACTTTGAGCAGGAGGATGCATGAAGTGACTTCCAGAAATCCCTTTAAAACTACAAAACTAATTATTCTTTGAATCTGTGTAAAGAGTTACTTAGTGAGATATACAGGCTTTGATGACTTTTGTTTGACTATTTGTTTCTTTTGTACAAACACTTTACCACTATGAAATGCATTGTCTATGTAGTATTCAAATGCTGATAGTTTTCTTGGTATGGTCACACTAAGTTATTGTGTAGTTCTCATATTGGATTCCATCAGAAATATCTGGTTTGGTAATTGCTTCCCTATTGCTTCCCTCTCATGAATATCTGCAGTCACTGTGTTAGTAAATAAGTGTAAAAACTTTGTCATGTAGTTTGTGCTTCTTTTGTTGTCACCACTGCAGCTCGCATGTGCTTACTGTGTTCATGTTTGTGTGCCAGCATCAGGCTGAGCAATTTCTCCTGCATTCAGATCACAAAATCCATTTTTTGCAAGGCTTGTGGAAAGCATCCATTGACCACAGAATCATTTAGGTTGGGACCTAAGATCTCTGAGATTGAGTCCAACCTTTGATCACCACCATGTCAACTAAACCACAGCATCAAGTACCAGATCCAGTCATTTCTTGAACACCTCCAGGGATGCTGGCTTTACCACCTCCCTGGGCAATCTGTTCCAATGCTAACAACCCTTTCCATGAAGAAATTCCTCCTAATGGCCAACGTGAATCTCTCTACTGGAGCAAATTGAGGCTGTGACCTCTTGTCTTACCATCCATTGCCTGGGAGCAGAGCTTGTTCTCCCACTTGGATCCACTTTCTTTTCACATTGTTAGAAAGGGTGTCAAGGTCTCCCCTGAACTTCCTTTTCTCCATCCTAAACACCCTCAGATCCCTCAGCTGCTCCTTGTAGGACTTGACCAGATTTCTTGTCATTCTCTGTAGTGATTCATATCTCTCTCAAGGTCTTTCTTGAAAGGAAGGGTCTGGATCTGGAAACGGTGTTGCATCTATTTCCTACATAGATTCTTATTCCACTGCAGACAGAAAATGTGTGATTTCAAATGTAAATATTTCTGTATGTGTGCCTGATTTTACCAAGCTTCCAACGGCAGCATCAATTGTGAACCGAGTCTGTTAAGTACTATATATTTTCTAATTTGTTAGATACCTTTCACACAGAGAGTCTTATTTTAACTACTGCTGATGGCAAATGAAAAGAACACCACACTAACCACATATAAAATGTGATTAGAGAGGTCTTCTCTTGTCATCAGCAGTAGTGGTCTGCTATATGAGCAGCCTGACACTTAAAAGCACATTCTGGAAGTGTGGTGTTGAGTGAGATGAAAAAGTAATTCAGCAGCAGTGAGCTTAAATTGACTCACTTACTGCAGTCATTACCTCACAAGTCTTGTAGCACTGGTTCATTGAAACTCCCATCTATTGCCATCAGTAGCTGTAGAAATTCTTATTGAATAAAAGTATTGTATCAATTCTTTGCAACTTTTACCAGGATTGCATTTTGACAGCCAGATTTAAATCTAGCAACTTGCAAAAACCAAGATGATGTGCAAAGAATCCTCACCTTAGCATGATTTTATAGCTTTAAAATGCCATCACTGTTTTTTGTTTCCAAAGCAGGAGAGAAAGTAAAAGGTCTTAAGATATAATTAATATATAGAAAAATAAAATGAAGGGTTAAAACAATTGGCAAATTTTAAACCTCTTTTTTATATACTCTCATAAAAGTATTTTGGATGTTGTTCTACAGTTGGCTTGTAGATTCAATTATCTTGGGATCACTTCACATATTATTGTTAGAAATAAGATGCAAGCTTACACATTTTTGGGGGTTTTGTTAGTTTGGTTTTGATGTTGTTGTGGACTTTGTGGGTTTGGTTTGGTTTGGTTTGGTTTTGCTGGGGGCTTTTTGAAAATGTTATCTGCATGTGCTAGGCAAAGAAATCACTAAACTGTAGCATTTTATTTGCCATGTTCCAGCTCTCAGGCATCAACCTGTCAGCAGTAATCTTATTATCTCTGGGCTTTTGTCTGAACACTGAGCTTCACACTTTGGCAGCTAAGTTTCTCTCAAATTTATTCTTCTGCTGTTCTCAGTCTTAACTGAGCCACTGACGGAAATCTTCTCTGATTATTTTCTAATGTCATGTTTTCATTAATTCTCTCTTGCATTCTTGCAAGCAGGCTGACAAGAATGCATAGATCAGAAAGCCTACCAGTATAACCTCTCAGTTATCAAATCCCAGAGTCTCATTCCTTTATGGATTTTCCAATTGCAGTGAAATAAAAGAAAAAAAAAAATCCACTTATTAACTTACTGAGTTTTTAAATTGGCATTAAAAGAGAATATGTAACAACATTCTGTTTAAATATTTTATGCATATGCAGTTTCTGGAATCGCTGAAGAGAAATGAATGGTTTGTCTAGCACTACACAAAACAGAAACAGAGGAAAAGAGGTGTTGAAAGCAATTTTCTTCTTTTTTGTCAATAATGATTGGTCAGAGTTGCTTAAATTTGTGTCATTTGTACTCTTTTAAACAAACTTGGATAGAACTAAATGGCAATTGTTTGTGAATTTTGTAGGACACATTTTGGTGGAAGTATTCTCTCCCTATGCCTTCAAAATTTGCGCGTTGGTGATCTCAGACAATTATCATTATCAGACAAATCACAAACTTACTGCATTCACTCAGTTCATTGCTGCTTGACATCAGACAGAGCTCACTTAAATCTTCCCAACAGAGCAGGTAAAATTCAGTTTCATGTTCAGTGGATTTGGGGAAGATAAGAGGAAAATAGCTCAAGGGATGGAAGCTGTGATTTTGAAAGGCCAGAAGGTGGGAGTAGATGCAGCCCCAGCTCTTAGCAGGACAGGAGGGTTGTGTGCCTTGGCAGGGCATAAGGGAGGTTACTAACACTCTCTTCTCTAACTGGGTTAGGATCAGAAAGTGTTTGATTTTACTTTCAGTTTCCTAGGGATTTTAATTACCAATGGAGCACAACATTTATTAATTGATTGCTTTGTTGGGGATATCCAGACGATAAAGACATTGAAACAGAAGCTTAGTTAGTCTGCAAATTTTCAAATCTCTATGCAGCATCTACTTCCTTTTTCTAGGAAGTAGAAATTGTGGGGAGCTAAAATCCCAAACTTTTTTGTATCCCAAACTCTTTTTGTAGTTTCCTTTTCTGAACCCTTATTTACCATTCTGTTATCGTAACATATTTCTCTCAACTCTTTAATTTCCTGTTTTGCCCATCCTCCTAACCTGTGTCTTATGCTATAAATCACTGATGACAGGAACAAGCCCTGTACAGAGTGAGGTCCTGGGAATGCTTGATTTTCTGCAGAAATCACTAAGGGAAAAATGTTGAACAGACATAGACATGTGTCAGCTGGAAAGCTTCCTCCTGTGCAAGGCAAGCATCTATGTACAGATTTGTTTTTATGTGCATGTTCCTTTCTGTTGAACTTGGAACAGGATTGGTTTGGGCCTCAGTCTACATAGCTGGTAAGCCATGTGAACTATCTGAGAATTACAGTTTGGTTGCCTCTGCACAGAAAATTTTCAGGGGAACCTTCCCATGTTTTCATGATTTCCTGAAACAAACACTTTTGTTTCTTTACCGTCATTTGTGTAGCTCTTCCTACCAGCTAAGCAGCCCTCCCCAAATTAAACTGGAGTAATCAGGATTTTTTCCATTTTTTCCTTTCCTTTTTGTCTTTGTTTTTTTTTTCCCCAGAGCATTTATTTTTTTCATTAGAGGCCATTCTTTTCTTTTTTCTTTTTTTTTCCTTTGTTTTCTTTTTTCTTATTTCTTATTTCTTTTTTCTTTTAGTATTTTCTTTTTTCTTTTTTTTTTTCTTTCTTCTTTTTTTCTTTTTTCCAATATATCTTCAGGATGTTTTCTGAATGATTTATTGGTCACCTGAGGTATTAAAGCTTTAAGCTCAAACAACATGGACAGAGAGAATGGAACTGGGATATTTATATATTTTAAAATTGCAAATTTTATTATTCTTCAGAATTAGTTTATCAGGAAGAATTTTATTGTGGAAAATGTTGTTAAGCATCTCAGCTGCCTAAGGGAAGTGGAAGAGTCAATATCCCTGGAGGTGCTCGAGAAAGAGCTGGACATGGCACTTGGTGCCTCAGGTGATGATCAGTCAAGGCTTGGACTCAATTATCTTGGAGGTAAATTCCAACCCATATGATTCTGTGATTCTGTGATTAACAGAGCTTCTTTAGGTGAGTGGCAGTGTGTATGCTAGAAATAAATTTTTATTTATGTGCAAAATTTTTGAGTTCATCATTCAAATTAATTGTAAATGAAAACAGATGTTGTGGAACCTTTTACTACTTCATGCAGCAGCTTAGTTGCACATTTGCACATGCAATTATATCTTCAAAGGTTCCTGCTTCATAACCTTTTCAACAGACTAGGGGCTAATTAATTCTTGAGGAATAGTTCTCTGATCATGGTTGAAGGTGATCTGTCTTTTTTTTGTACTTCAGACTGACTTGTGGTATTATGAAACACTGTATCTGGTTCTTAATAGTCATGTCATACTGCATTAAGTCACACAATACTATCCTAAAAAGATTGATGAAATGATTTATCTCATGTCATATCTTGATGTGTCACTCCAGGAAGTAGAGCATATACAGATGGATCTTATCTTTAAAAATAGCTTGTATATGTGGAGTTTAAGAAAAAAACATAATGAAAACCACAGAACTTGAGAAAAACTGTTTTTTATACAAAGTATAATGTTTAGAATTATCTGTTAGGCTGTCATATCTTTGATAAGATATGATCAATTTGTTTACATCAGGATAGTAGAATCTATATGACAAATAAAGAATCTTTGCTTTAGAAAGAACTGTTAGGGATCCATTTTGAGCAATACACAACAGGAATCTTCATAGTAGACTTTGAGGACCTGTTGGAGTCTAACATCTTGAAATTTAAGGATCAAACGCAGTTTGTGGGGAATATTCAAGCCAAAGCTGTCTTTCGGCATATTTCTTCTTGTTTGGTATTGATGGTATCAACACCAAAAAAAATACTCATATAGAAATTGGGGGCAAAACCTGAAATCTTTCTTTTAGAATTTCTTCTGTAAGATAAGCAGTGGACAAAGCTATCTGAGCACAGAACAATTAGGAACTGCCTGTTAGGTCCTAACTATTTTAAATGTATAAAACTTCATTTTCTGTTGGTAGATAATAAATATTTAGGCCCATTTTCATGGCTGATCAACTGTTTCTTCAGTGTGCCTAAGGAAAACATCAAAGGCATTTTTGGTAAGGATAGTTGGCATCTATGGATTTGTCTTTGGCTCCTAAGCTGAAAGATTTAATGTAAGAATTCAGCCATACAGGTTCTGTACAGCATTTGATGGCATCTGTGACTTCCAGTTCCATTAAGAATTTTGAGGTCTCAAGAAGCAACAACTGCTTAATGAAAATATGTGAAATTGTATTTTATACAAAAATGGCTGTAAGACACTAAAGATAAAATTAGCTACTAACTTCAATGCCATGTCCTAGATTTTTGAGAGCCATTGCTCAGGATGATGCCTTATTTACATGTTCTAATGCCATTTCTTCTAGTAATATTTAATTTTTTCTGTCACTGCAGCAATTCTTAGAAAACAGTAACAGCTGCTGGTGTTCAAGATAAACATATTTTCAATTTTATTTTTTTTTATCAGATATTTTGAAGACAATAATGGTTGAAGGCAATGCTGTTGATGGATCTGGTTAATGTGCCAATCTACTAATTATTTTAACTACTTCAGTGTAATTTACAAGAAGCTGGTTATAAATTACTTATGTTACAGATAAAAATCCTGGAAGTAATAAGAGGAGACTCTTCCCAGGTTTTTAGTCCTTTGTATGAAAACAAACTATCATTTATAATAAAAGGGGAATTTGCACATTAGAGGGTGTTAATTTTTATGTACTTCTATAAAAGTAATGTGGCAATAGCACATTTTTCGTATTTTCTGTCCCCGTTATTTTTCTGCCCTGGATTTTATGGATATCTCAGAAGATCACACCTGTTTCCATATTCTATTTTTATGTTCTTACATCAAATATTAATCAATTGCTTTTTGAAAGGAACATTTGAAACAATGTTTTAGAACATCTCAGTAAGAAATGTGTTTTTAAAATACTTCAAGCTTTTTGATTTATCAAAAAAATAAAAGTCATGGTGGTTGAATTCTTGAAGAAAAAGCATGTTCTTCCCTGTTCTGTTACATCTGTAGCTTTTAAATTTTCTCTGTCTACTATGGCCAGAAAATATTAAATTGATAAATACTGTTTAATGTAAAAATTGCCATTCTTAAAAATTATTAATTGAATTTATATCTCCCTGTGGCAGTTACAGAGTTAGATGCACATTTTTCCCATATTAAGACTTTAGGATGACCAATCCATGGAGAATTTTTAATGCCATAAAATCAAGATGCCTTCAAGAAGCACAGGGGTAAGTAGATAATAATGAGATCAAAGGCCTAACAAAGTAATAAATATTAAATTAAACTGACATGGAAACAAATAAGTGGAAGTATTGCCCATCTTCTCCCACTTCTTCAGAAATCAGCAGCAGGTGGGCAGCAATATAGGAACTTCTCTGTATAGCAGAGGTTGGATGAGGCTTTTGTTTAATATCAGAATGAGGATATTGAAAAGAAGAGACTTCTAAAATTGCCGTAAAAGCATTACTACTTAATTCTGGCTTTCTTATAATGGGCCTTTCTTTTTACACAGAATAAACACATAAGTCTTAATAAATTTTTTACCACATACTGTGGCACATCAAGCTTATAATAGCAAAAACTAAAAGTGATTATCTTTATGTGAGTTAATGTTTCTCTTTGTTTATTTGGTATGACTTTGATAATGGAGTTTATGAACTGCATTGTCTCTTGAGATTCCTACTAGTAAAAGCTTATTGACAGATAAATAAATCTTATACTATACTCTAAAAGCTGTTACACGATATATGTTTGTTTTTCTTTCAAGCAAAGATCTCCAAAAATCTTGATTTTTTGAGTTGCACTTTCCTGCAATTTACCTCAAGAGATGGAATGTTTCATATCTCCCTCAATTTACCTTTTTTGACTTTCTACTCAAATAAGAATGTGCCACAGAAACAAATAACAACCAACACCCACCCGGGAATTTGAAATTTGGTTTGGTTTGAGTTGAGTTGGGTTGTATGATCTATTTTTAATACTTCTATAGCATATTTAACTCCATTTCAGTCTTTATTTTGACGACAGAAAAGCCAATGTAATGTATGGAAAGCTAATGTTTTACAGCTTGAGGAAAATTGCTCCACTATCTTTGCTACTCCTCCTTGGGAGGCCTTTTGCCAAAATTCAAGAACAACAGTATGATATATAACTCTTTATGTATAAAGAGGAATAGTGTACAAAGCCGAGGGGTTTCACAGTCTGGTCATAAAGGCCCAAGAATCTTGTAGCCTCCAGTCATGTTAGTTGAACTCAGGACTCTATTGCCCAACTAATAAAAGAGGTAAATATTAGAGAATTTTGTGTTTCATGGGTAAGCATAACAATTTAAGTTGTGTGGTTATGGGAGTGAAGGTGAAATAATTGGAAAATAAGGAATAATGCCTTAACCCTTGCAGTATGTCCTTATAGCTCATTAATGCCAATTAGTCTTCAGTTTAATATCTGATCACTTAAGTGGAAGGCAATTTATAATCTTAATTTTTAAACTTGTAATTTGTAGTTTTAAATTATAAATTATAAGTTGCTTAATTATGAAGGAAGTATCTTGGAACAAAGGGAGTAACATTATTATATTTGACCACTTACTGTTCTTATTTAGCTTCTTTCAGTGACCACATAATTGAAATTTAAAGCAGGATTTGCCATTGTAACTGGCACTAAAATATTCTTTGATTCTGTACACCTTGGAGGCTCTAATCTCTGAACTTCAAAGGGTGACCAATATTTTATTAAGTCTTGCAGAATAATTTATCCCATTTAAAGTCAAGTACATCAGAATATTGAGTTTCCTCACCTCTCTGACATCAACATTTGCATTAGCTAGTTGTTTGTTTCAAACTGCTATGAGAGCCTTTGCAAAAAAACAGGGACAGTAAAATATCTGCCGTTTTCAATTTCAAACTACTTGCCATTCAAATATGTGGAATATTAACTTTTCTCTGCTACTGTGGAAATTAAAG
>VWZS01009792.1:2076617-2090362 GCA_013397075.1 Rhabdornis inornatus
AAAAAAAAAAAAAAGTAGCTTTGTGGGGTTTAAACCCAGAGGCCACATTCTGCACTGTGATATCTAGTGCCCAGTGGTGGGGAACACTTGAAAAAGTGGCAGCTTTCTGCTCTAGACTAATGTATTCAGGATGTCCAGAACTGTATCACTTCTCAAAAAAGTTATATATCCCTGGTTTATATTGGCATCTTTATTTGGAAAGCAGGAAAAATTTGATTTACTTAACCCAAGCAAGGGTCTGGCCTACTATTGCAGGTCTCATTCAAGCAACTAGTTTTTATCAAAATTATAGTAACAAACAGTTACATTCCTCAGATCAAAAATTGAAATATCTTAGATAACTGCTTAAAACATCATATGGAAAGCTGCACCTTATGACTATAAGGATCAAGCTAACTCATTATCTTGTTTCTGGGCATGCACTGCAGAGTCTTAGGGAAGTAAATCAATATACACTGTGAGGTTTTAATTACTTTTTTCTTTGCAAACTATTTCAGTTTCTGATGAGACTCAGGGTCAAGATTCTATCAACAAACATCTCAGAAAAATAAAAATAAAAATAGTAAAAATTAGTATTTTCTGATTTTAATAGTAAGAGAATAGAAAAGGGTAGAGATGGTCAAAAAGGCTTAGGGAATATTTTCTGACAGTCCTCAATAAACCTGCTTTGTTCTTTTTTGAACATATTTATGCTTCTAATTTTTACATCTTATGATAATAGGTCCAGTGTTTACCTATGTGGTGCCTGGGGAAATATTTTCTTCTGGCTGGTAGTTTAGAATTGCTGCCTGATTTTTTAACTGGGTGTTCTTTGTTCCTTGCCTTGGGAGCCAGTTCATCAGAAACAATTACTTACAATTCTTCATAGAAAATGTGGCTTTCTCTGCAGAGGAACGATTTTGGACATGTACTGGATTCTTTCCACAAGATTTTGGGATTTTTTTTCTTGGATGCTCTATTTAATTCCCACTGTTATGAGAATTGTCCCTAAACTACTTTTTGGAAGAATAGGATAAAATGTGAATTTTCTCTGAGAAGTTAAAGTGCCTATATTATTTTCAACTGGTTCGAATTTCGTTATTTTTCCTTTTAGGCGGAGATGTGCCTGTCTCCATTATTGCCCAGAATATCTCATTAATGGCATGCATTAGAGTATTCACTTAGCTTGAAGAATATTGCATGTGAGTACGTGATACATTGACAAGGATTCTTTTATCCTATATGCTTAATTTATCTCCTTTTATGTTTTATTCCCCGTGGAGCAGTCTGGTCATATCTCCCTCGAAGCATTAAAGCACAAGATTTTTTGTTATAGTTCTGTTATATTTTGGATAAAGCTCTGAAGGAAAACAAGAGGTCCTTCAACAAGGCTATCTCAGGTAACAAAGAGGTGCTAAAAAAGCATTCCATATGTGTACAGATGTATTTCAGCACAGAATTGCATGTTTGATAAGTTTCTGTTGTTTTATTTTGTTTTCTTTTTTAAGATACTGAGTTTCCCCTCAACTTAAGAATAGATCCTGAATATGAAAATAGCAGTTTTCATCTAGGAAGTAAGATGCCTATAAAAGCTCAGACAGACAGAGGATAATGTTACAGCTCTTCCTTTATTTTTTTCTTTTTTTTGTTTTTTCATAGAAAACTTACTCTAATCTAATATTTTGTCTTTCCTTTTTTCTATTATCCTTAACAAAGAAACATAGTTGTATAGTTATATAGTTATATAGTTGTTATATAGTTATATAGTTATATCCCAGTTGCTTTATCTTCAACAGTAGGTATTCTTTAAAAAGAGTTTATTTTAATCCATATAATTTAAGAATTAATTCTTATTTATTCTTAATACTTCTATTAGTTCCTTTTAGAAGCTTAGATTTACTTCAGATAAACTAAATCTTCTAACACTCTGGAATAAGAGAGACGAACCTAAAAATATATCTGGCATTTTGCCTCGATTTTTTTCTTACAGTTTCAAAGAGAAACAATATATAACCTGGGGAAGTTATCCATGTGCTGAATTGCTTTAGGAGATTCTCTTTTATCACTTAAAGTGCTCAGTGACTTTTACTTCATGCTGCAGTTAAGGACTGTAGCACAGGGTTCTGAGTCATCTTTGAAGATATTTTCTCATTTTCTGTCTCATGAAGGGAGGAAAGACTCTTTCTTTGACCCTTACTTGGTATGTTTAAAGCTCAGTCATAGAAGAGTTTGCAGAGGGTGTTTTGTTTTGTTTTTTGAAGTGGGCAAGTAACAATGTTAGTAGCGATATCCAAGAAAACAGGTGCTTTCATAACATCCAGTGTATTGCAGTAAGTCAAATGCAAATTAGCATAATGGAAACTTCTAACTTCTAAATGGAATGACTTTTTCTTCCATGTCCTACCCATCTTTGACCTGACAGTATTGATAGATACCTTTAACATCCTACTTCTTTAATGGTTTAGGATGATTCATGTATGACTTTCCTTTTAATGAACTGAGATAAATCATTCAATCTTTCATCTTCTTGATCCTGTTTTTTGTGCTCCTGCTCCCCTTCTTTCCCTACTCTGATCTTCCTATTCTCACAACAACAAAGTCTCTTGGTAATAAATTACACAAAGATTATTTTCTACCTCTTCAATACAAGTTGTTTTTAATCCGAAATGAGCTTTTCTCAGCCACTGGCATCCTAAACTGACACTTTCTCATGGTTTCAGCTGGGATGGTCTTAATTTCTGGGAGGGGATCTTATCAATGCCTACAAATATCTTAAGGGCAGGTGCCAAGAGGACAGGGCCCCACTTTTTTCAGTGATTCCAAGTGACTGGACAAGGGGAGGCAGGCACAAACCTAACCATTGGAAATTCCATCCAAATATGAGGAAAACATCCTTACTTAGAGGGGGACAGAGTGCTAGAACAGGCTGCCCATAATCTTCTCTGGGGATATTCCAAACCTGACTGCTCACAGTCCTGTGCAACCTGCTCTAGATCAACCTGCTTCAGTAGGGGGATTGGACTAGGTGGTCTACAGAGGTCCCTTCCAACCCCAAATATTCTGTGATAATACATTTGATATATTATTATTTATTATTTATTTATTATTCGTTATTTATTTATTTACATATTTAAATTATTAAATTGTTTTTATTTCAACCCACAAAGTTTTGTCACTTTTGCCCTTCCAATTCTCTTCTCCCCATCTGCTGAGGGGAGGAGTGAGTGAGTGGCTGTGTGAGGCTTAGTTGCTGTCTGGGGTTAAAATACAACAGAAACCATAGACCATGAAGAACTTTTCTTTGGAAAGGGAAGATTTAGTTGCAAGAATGGAAAAAAAATCTTGTGGGTGGAAGATGAGAATGCAAGTGATAGATGAGGTGATAACGCAGAGCACAGGAGAGATTAACAGGTTTAGTTCTCTTCAACAGACAGCAAATTCTAAAAATGTCTCCATTTCTTGTCTAAACAAACCCTTAACTCCTAACAGTCTTTTTCAGCTGGCAACAATAAGCCTTCTCATCAATATGGTTAAAAAATTTGAAATAAAAAAGAAAATAAAGAAGACAAAGAAAGATTCAGTCACACAAAAATTTCTATTTTATGTGTCTTCATAATTTAACCATTGTTTTTTTCTGTCTATTTCCTGGTCTCACCCTCACAAAAAAATGCAACTGTTTTGATAGTTTTTAGTTACTGTTGATGTAAGGACACTGCACACATTTCCAATCTTTAATTTTTCTAATTTTTTCTCACAAAGATTTGGCATTTACAGCTGCTCTCACACTTCCCCAGAGCATTCTGAAGAAAAACCTGACAATGACGTACTCAGGAACAGATTGGCACAAGGGCAAAGTCCTGGTGTCAACTCTCAACTAATTAGGTAAATGCACACTAGAGGTTACATTTAGACTATCCATTTGCATCAGTATCTCAGATTTACTGTAGTCACTATGTCTCACAGCTTCTTCAAAAGCAATTATTTAGACAATTGTTAGGAGACATTTTAAATTATTCAGGACATAATAAGGCAAAATAAATCCATTAAGACAAAAGCTCTAGGGCAGAAAGCCTGGCTCTCAAAAAGTCATGGACAAAACACTTTTCTTGAAGACCGAGTCTCCTATCATATATCTGTGTATAAAAATGGCCAAAACAGGTTACAAAATGTGTATCATTATAATTCTAACATTGTAACTCCCGTGCTTAACACTTACCTAATGCAAGTAAGTGAACTGAGATTCCTTTAACTAAAAATAACAGAAAAGTTGTCTTGAAAAATGTCAGGTAAATTTGAGAATGTTACCACATCAAGACTGAAGTCTCAGCAAAGATGGGAGGAAGGGCTGAAGGAGGTCTGGGTTACCCTCAGAACAGAGATGTTCAGTGTGCTGGAAGCAGAAACCTCAGTCTGCTCCACAATACGTAGCAGAGAGTGACAGTTTCTTGCATATACATGGAGAGATCATTTAAATATTTTCTCAAGTTGCTTGAGGCTGTTGATTTTTAAATCTTCAAATAGAGATAATGAAGCTCAGGGGAATGAATAAGCAGCACCTGCAAAGCAACCCCCTGCATACTGCACTGTTTTCTTTCAAATGATCATGTCAGGCTGTACTTAATTCATAATTTGTAAGGATTCCTGGTAAGACAGTATAGTTGGGTACAATACAACACACAAGAAAATTATTCTAGGTGGAATCTGGTTTGCTAACAATAAAGAGCATGATTGTTTATATGTTTTAAAAAGCTTTATTTGGTACAATAAGTTTGAGTAATACACTCAAAGTATGTTTTAATTGTTTGAAAAGTTGTCTGATTAATGTAATAGCCGAGGCTTAATGATATGTATAAGATGCACAGTTGTTTCCATGATGCCTGAAAAATCTTTGTAGCCAAAATATTATCATATGCTTTTCTTTCCCTTCCTATTTTTATGAATAAGCTCATGCTGTTGCAATCCATCTGTGCCTCTTGGATCCTGTCCAAAGGTTGTCCATGCTCCACTGCCAATACCTATATGTCCTATCACAGAATTAAGTAAGTGGACACATAAAGATACCTACAAATACATGGCATTCTTCCATTAAAATTATATATTGAAGTGATAAATCATCGAAGACTGGCAAGGCATGGTTTCTAAAAAAACACAAACCAACCCACTAAAACAATTTATCCTGCTTTAAGGGATGAAAAAAAAAATTGATGCTGCGCTTTCTAGAGAGATATTAAAAAGGTTGACTTTACTACAATTTGTCAATTTTGTGTTGTCAAATGGAGATGAGAAGTTCTGAGCAATTCTGATCAAGAATGATTAATTTAGTAGCATTCAATTGTACATTTAGAATGGAGTTGCTAATTGGATTATTTGACTTTCTGAGCTTCAGTACCCATCAACAACTCTGCATGCTGAATGTTAATTATCGGATAAATCCTTTGATCTTCTCTACCACAAAAAAATGGTGAAAATTAATATTTTTAAATTGCATGTCACTAACAGTGTAAAAGAGATGTGTATCTTTGCTCATAACTGCTAGTACTTAACATCTCATAGCTGGCCAGATATGTTTTCAATGTATCTCCAGACAGAGGAAGGACATGAAGGCGTCTGAGTACTGCCAGGTGGATTTATCAAAAGTTAATTGTGTCTGGACAATCCAGTTGCCTGTCTTGGTGAGATGACTGGTTTTGTGGACAAGGACATAGCACAGGATATCACATGTTGCAGAGGGTTTACCCTGGCTGGATGCTAGGCACCCACCAAAGCTGCTCTAACACTCACTTCTTCAGGTGGACAGGGGAGAGAAAATAATCTTATTTTATAAGGTTAATAAAAAGTCCATAAGTTGAGATAAGGACAGACCACTCACCAAATACTCTCATGGGCAAAACAGACTCATCTTGAGGATATTGATTGATTTTATTACTTACAAAATCAGAGCAGGATAATTAGAAATAAATCTTAAAAACATCTTCTCCCCACCTTTACCTCCTTTCTGGGCTCTGCTTCCTCCCCCCAGAGGTGCAGGGAGGTAGGGATGGGGGTTATGGTCAGTTCATCACCCATGGTTTTTGTTGCTGCAGGGAGAGCAGCCCTGCTCCACCTTGGGATCTCTCATGGGAGGCAGATCTCCATGAACTGCTCCAGTGTGAGTCCATCCCACAGGCTGCAGTTCTTCATGAACCGCGGCAGTGTGGGTCACTTCCATGGAGTCAGTCCTTCAGGCACAGGCTGCTTCAGAGTGAGGGGTCACGTTCATGGGTCACAAGTTCTGCCAAGAAAGCTGCTCTAGTGTAGGCTACTCTCTCCAGGGTCTGCCGGTCTCTACCAAGAGCCTTTTCCAGCATGGGCTTCCCAGGGGGTCACAGGACTCATCTCAGGCATCCAGCTGCTCTAGAGTACACCTTTTCCACAGGCTGCAGTGTGTCTCTGCTCCTCCATGGACTGCCATTGCTACAGGATCATGAGCTGCCTCCCCATGGTCTCACCAGGGGCTGCAGGGGAATCTCAGCTCCAGCATCTGGAGGAGCTCCTGCCCCTCCTTCTGCTCTGGGTGTCTGCAGGGCTCCTCCTCTCACACATTCTCACTCTTCTCTGGCCACAATCACATTTTTTATTCCCTTAAATATATTACCACAGATTTGATACCATAATTCCTGATTTGCTCAGTGGTTGGTCCACCCTGGAAACGTGGCATTGTCTTGCTGGACACAGGGAAAGCTTCTGGCAGCTTCTCTGAAAAACCACCCCTGTAGCTCCCCCAGTACCAAAACCTGGCCACATAAACCCAGCACATATGTCTCAACTTTGTTCAGACCATCAGCAAGGTCTCCCACAACATTCTTACAGCCAAATTGTGGAGTCGCTGGAAAAGTGGACAGTAAGATGTGTGGAAAAGGGAGTGGAACATCCGTTTTAGACGGTCAGGTCACTGGCACAACATCCAGCTGGCAGTCTGGGACAAGTGGTGTCCCTCAGATATTCATGTGGGAGGCAGAATGCCCACTCAGCCTGTCTGTGAGCAGTGCCAAATAGAGGTGGAGGACTTTCTGCTCAGAGGGTGTCCAGGAGGCTGGAGAAATGGGCAGAAGGAAACCCTGTGAAGCTGAACAAAGCAAAGATGAACTCTTGTAGCTGGGATGGACTAAGGTCATATAGCAATAGAATCAGGGTGCCAATACAGTACTATGCCCAGCTTTGGGCTTCTTATTACAAGAAAGAAATGGACAAACTGGAACAAGTCATTTGGAGGACTACTAAGATTTTTAGAGGGCTGGAGTGCATAACATCTGTGGAGAGGCTAAAATAGTTGAGTTTTTCCACTCTCAAGTAAAGACAAGGAACTACGTAATAACTGTATTCATGCTCTCTAATGGAAAGAGAGAAAGTTAATTTAGAATTTTACTAGAAATTTCAACTAAATACAAGTAAAAACTTGGTCACCATGTGTTTGTATCATATTATCCAGAGAGATTATGAGATCTCTGTACTTTGAGATTTTTAAAATATGACTTGTAATTTGACCAGATAACCTCAGGAAGGCCATTTTAGTTTTCACAGTTTTCACATTTTTCCGTGCACATTCTGAGTTCTTCAGGCCCCTTTAGGTGCATTGTTTAGGCCCCCTTGTTCCCTTTGTTCTGTGGTTCTACCATTCTAGAAAGTAGAATCCAGAAATGTATGAAAACTCTTTTCTTCTAAGCTTCATTAACAATGTGAAATACACAAGACACCAAAAATTCTTAATGTCAAACTTAATGCCTGTTTTCATCACACTGCTGACCTCTGAAAGCCTTGCTTCCTTGGTAGACAGCTAAGAGGTCTGGCTCTTTTAGTCTGCTGCAATAGTTGCAACTACAACACTAAATAATAAGAAACTGTACTTTACAAATGATAGATTGCGTACAGTTTACAGGGTTTTTTTAGCACATTTATCAAAATCTTTCTCAAGATTCCAGTAGATGTCATTCATTTGTATTCATATCTGCCATCACTTACACACAATAATTCTGAAAATCTGTATTCTTTACTCCTTTGTTATATTCAGTCAGGTATTTTTGTAGGCAACTTGAAGAATTTTGGAGGCCACAAAAATTAACACTTAGTTTGTCAAGAACAGTGTGTTCCATATGCTGCTATTAAGTATTCAATGATAACTCAAAATCAGGATTTAAGTTGTTCTATAAAGCCTAAACCTTTATAATGTCTACATATGAAAACTTGCATTTTGTTTACAACTATGTAATTAGTATAACAGTCTAAATTAATTTTTTTAAAGAAAAAATTGTTCTAACTTTGAAGAATAGAACATTGGAAGAGAAACAAAGTAATTTTGAACTGTTTAAAAATCTCTGTATTCTGGCAAATATCTGAATCAGTAGTCAAAGATCTATTAAAATTAACAGGATTTATCTAATGGTCTTTTGTTCGCTTAAAGTGTAATCATTCCAAATTAAACTTGATTCTGGAGAGATTTTTAAAGAAAATTAAGTATCTTATGTCTCATTTAATCACACTTCACTATCACAAAGATAAATAGGCATGTACTACTAAATTTAAGGGAGCTCAGCTTTAATTTCTCTGGACTCAAATTTTCTATATCGGTAGGATAAAAGGTCTCACAACTGTCCAGCAGATCTCAGAGGGCTAGTTTAGAATCATCAAAAAATGATTTCATTTAAATTCATGATCTCGGCTTATTCAACCTACGCTTGAACACTTGTCCATCTTTAGCCTCATAAGAATTTCTTGTAGGAACATTTTCTCAGTTGGTAGGCTTTAGCAAATGAGAAATATCTCTATAACTTCAGGGAACACCAGTTCATGGACTATGGAGGAGCAGCGTACAAAGAACTGATATTTTTAACGCAGATGAAAAAAGTTTTAAAAAAGTTTTTTTGTTTGTTTGTTTTGTTTTTTGTTTTTTGTTTGTTTGGTTGGTTTGGTTTGTTGTTTTTTGGGGTTTTTTTTGTAATAATCGGAAAAAAGTAAATTCCATATTCTTTCCATATAAATTTTTTTCTGCCTTATGGATAGGTGTCAAAATGAAACTGAATTTGGGGCCTTTCTCTCCAATAAATAGAGCTGAAAACTGACCAGGATTACATTTTTAAATTGCTTCACAAAAAACTCTGAACTAAAGAAATTTCTTGGATGAGTTTAAGTGTGGGGGTGTGCACAGCTGACACACAAGATTTTACAGCTGCATGTTACTCTTATGCTGAGACAGATTTCTACATGTGCAGTAGAATCATGAACAGTAAGTGAGCTTGGCTGTCCTTCCATGGAAATTATTTTTTCTTAATTCTGCTGTGAAGATGGTAAATCACTTAATTTACATAGGTATACAGTGATGAACATAACCTCAGCAATTAATGTTTTTCTTAACTAGATATTAATTATGTCAAGAGAGACTGTTCCATTTACACAAATAGGTGCTGGACTTTGAGCCCTGAAGAAAGCTTTGTATTTGATATAAGACTTATGCCCCTGTAAATCTGGTAAACAGAAAGTGAATGTACATCATATGCATTTAAACAATAACTTCAAATAAAGCTTGAAGCATTACTTTATTTATTGCTGCTGATAAAGTGTTTCTGCAAAAAACTGGCATTTATTTGCATGTTTCTTAGCAGCATGAGCAAGTTCCAAAATTATGAATTAAAATTCATGTCAACCTGTATTCATGCATTGCAAAAGATTAAGGGGAAAACATATTCAAATTTGGCTAGACTAGGTCAAGTGCTGAATTGAGAGTGTGTACTGTCATTTGCAATGCAAGTGATAAATAGGCATTAGGCACTAAAAGAACTATTCAGTCAGTTATGGTTGCAAAATTTGTGTTTACATTTCTGATTTAAAATTGTCCGTATTTGTTGGTATTTAAAATGGGGGAAAAATTGAGCATTATGCCAGAAAGGATCTTGTCGACCCCAGGTTTGAATTTTCATGAATTTAATCTGAAGGGGTATTTGATTTCTGCAATAAAACCTCTGATGAGAGCATTAACTTCTCAGTAATTATAATGAGGGACTCAGGCTTCTGGGTTTCCTGGAGTTTCTGCTCATGTCCACGCTGGGACATTTCTCAAATTTGACTTACCAGCTCTCTTTTTATTTGTCAGAATTAATTCAGTCTAAGCAATCTTTTATCTAGAACAAATGATCCTAAACATTTCCCATAATTTCATACATTTTCAGCGATATCTAAGGCTAAACTTTACAAGGGTGGGCATTTGGTCAAGTTCTACATATGTAAATATGCAGAACGCTGAGGAAATCGGAAATGTGTATAACCAGTCCTGTTCTAGTTGGGTTATGAGAAAAGCAGAGAAATACCTCATCCTTTGTAATTACTTTATACATTATGAATCACTTTTAGGAAATTATCACCTTAAAGCACTGTACTTTTAAGTGGTATTTTCTTATGTGCTTATAAAAAGTACATTTTTTTAAAAGGCTCATTTTCAACTTCAATTTAAAATGAGTATTAGAAACTTGTAAGAAAGCAACAACACTGAGCAGGAATGAAACATTCGAAAAGTTTAAAAATAAAAATAATGCAATTTTACATTGATAAAAAATAATAGTTTAATAAAAAACTACTCTTGTGCAGCAAAATTATTCAATTAAACAAAAAAAATCTAATTTATATATCTCATAACCTGTGGTCTAAAATTTTTCAATAAAATTAATGGGAAAAGAAAATGTCAAATATTGGTTTAAAATAGCTGTTAAGAATAAGAGACAGAACTGCAAAGAAAGCAGAAACTTGACAGTTATTCCAGTTAATAAAATTTTTTGATCTGTGAGCCTCTACACTTCAACGACAGTGAATTTTATACCAGTCATACATGTTTCACTCCTAAAGATCCCAGAAAATGACATTTTGATATGATGCTGACAATTTCAATTGGCAGCTGCTAAATTCAGAACATATTTTATTGAGTGGCTTTTTCCTTTGCTTTTATCTAATATTTCTTATGTGCATTTACAAACCAATAAGTTATGACACATAAAAATAAATCAAAGCAGATACTTATGGTTTACTGGAAGATGAAAAACTCCACATTCTGTCTATACAAGAGGACTTGAACTTCTGGCACTGTAGTAAGGAATATTTTAAAATGCATCCTAGATTAACTTTTAAATTTTGGAAAGATAAAATTAGATTGACATTTTATTTCCATCAGATGTAGAAATACCCATTTCCTAAAATAATAAAAATAAAAATTAAAAAAGCATCTATAATTCTCTATTGTTATTATTCTTATATAACATCCTTCAATGTTGTTTTTTTATTCCAGTTTTTTCTTTGTTTCTATGTTTTTCTTTTCTTGTACTATTATCTCTTTGTTACACATCTAATTAAAATTTAGTTCTATATAGGTTTATTTCCATTTATTTTTATTTCCTTTATTTCCTTCCTATTTTTCAAGTCAACTTCAGTGCATACCATACTAGGCCAGTGAGGAATTCTCATTGAAAATGAGAATAGGAATTCAGCAAAAAATTTTGGGCATATTATAATGAAAATTTTAATGAGTAGTGCCTGTTGTCTTCAGAAAATATTTTATTGTTTGCATTGCAAAGAAGAAAATCTTCAAACAAAAATAGATTTCCAAATAAAATATTTTAAATTGCATAGGCTTACATAGGAATTGTAATTCAGTTGCCTTTATGTATATTTTTTCCCCCTTGGGATAATTTACCAGCCTCTTATATTTGGATTATATTATTGTTGTTATTATCATTATTATTAATTATTTTATTATTATTACTATTACTATTACTATTATTANTACTATTACTATTACTATTACTATTACTATTACTATTATTATTTGAAAGCTGGATATTTCCCAACTTCCTATAGTGTATCATTCTGATAATTCACCACAACCTTCTTTCCAGGAGAAAATTTGAGAGCACCCTTTGGGAAATCGAATAAAATTTTAGAGTTTGGCCTGAAGGGGAACATGAAAACAAATCTAATCAAACTGCAATCCTCATAAGGCAGAGTGGAATCTCTCACTCATTTTCATTGTTATTAAAATAATTTCATACAGTGCATTTAGCCAATAAATAACCAAAATAAACAGGGCTTTCTGAGGTAAAATTAGAAAAAATATGATTTAGTTTTCTTAAAAAAAAAAAAATATATATATACTTTTCTGTAGACATTTTCTCAAGGAAACAAACTATATTAATTTAAACAGCACAGGGAACACTAAATCATTGCTTTGTAAAGCTTGGAAAAAAGGCAGAAAGGTATCCTTTTATTCCAGATGTGCACAAAAAAGACAGGAAAATGGAATCATTCCTGTTGTATACATGTTTTTTTCCTTGGTGCATGATCCACAGAGGATTTATGTCAATTACAAACATTCCCAGAGGATGACGTGAGTCTAGACAGCAAAAATCCTTCTCTGGGAGTTTCTACTAAAGTATTTGATGCCTCCCAAATTTTCTAATGCAGTAGGCTATCAGGTATCTAACTTAATTAAATATTTTTTTAATGTGCGTTTTGGGGGTTTATTTGTTTACTTGATGAAATATTTTCTCCTGTTGAAGGACAGAATGAACTTGAACGCTTCTTATTTTGTTTTTAGTTGCTTGTGTGTTTTGTTGTTGGGTTTTTTTGTTTTGTTTTGTTCTTTTTTTGGGTTTCGTTTTTGTTTTTTGTTTTTTTTTTTTGGTGTGGGTGTTAAAAACTTTCTTCAAATTGAATTTTGATGTCAATTTGCACTGAAAATATATTAAAAAGGTGAATTTTATTTATCAAAATGGTTCAAATTTACAGTGTAATCTTTTCATGAAATTCAGAATACCATATTATAAAATACTGCAGTGTATGGGGATTAGATTTAGTCATCCACCTTCACTGGGTTGCTAGTGGTGACAAAGGAGAAAGAAAGACCACAGCTGGATGCAGGCTGAGTTGAGTTTAAATTTCCTTAGCATTTTCCTTTACTGAGGCAGTAAAAACTGTTAGTATTCAATTCTACAAAAATATATATATAAAAAAAATTCTCCAACCAGAAACATATTATATTTGTATAAATATATTTGGATAAATATGTTTGTAAACTCAGGTCATTTTCTATTAGCCTGCAAATGGTATTCCATTTTAAATAAGGATAAAACCTTTTTTTGAGGTAGCCTACCATACCAATGTTATGTCATACCTTAGTGATTCTTACAAAGAAATAAAAATGTGTGCTAAGAGTTGATGGAGTTGATGAGTCACTGTCTGGGTTGCTGTGTCTGGTGTTCCATTGGCTTAGATTTCATGGGAGAGTGGGGAAAGAACGTAAACACAGTGATTGATGTTTCAGTGATAAAATATACCTACTTACAGATATTTTCAATTAGTTTTCAGAAGTGAGGTCCTATCCTGTATAAACATGTGTGTTCTGAGGTACACATGGAGTATTTAATTATGTATCTCCCAGCATCTTTCTCAAACACATTTCCCAGGGCCTTTAGCAATGCTTCACTTTTTTTTTTTTTTGAGATGGTTTTTGAGCATTGATATTTTTATCCCACTTTGTACCATACCATGTTCTTTTCATCTGTGTTCTGATTGGACTGGCAAACTGTTCTAACAATCCAAATGAGTGCAGAAAACACCAGTAAACAAATGACTGAATGGGATTTTGACATAGGATCAAGCAAAATTCCAGGAAGTGTATTTTTTTGTTTGTTTTGTTTTGGTTTTATTTTTTGTCTTTTGTTTGTTTTGTTCTGGTTTTTGTTTGTTTGTTT
>VWZS01009792.1:2090558-2183754 GCA_013397075.1 Rhabdornis inornatus
TTTTTTTTTTTTCCCAGTGAAAACAAGGATTAACATCTTTCAGAAGGGATATCTATGGTGAGAGTACTCAAGGCATCAGAAGAAAATGACTCATGAATATAAGAAGTATGTATTGTGCAGTGTTGGGCTCCTGAGCTTTACTAAAACATGCGTATTACAAAACCTTTTACAGTTCATTCACTAAATTTATAGCAATAATGCAAAATTCAAACAAAGTAATAAACTTTAGAGAATACACTGTGTCTTCAAGATGGTTATTTATTGTGTGACCTCCCCCAAGCATGCCTCAATAATAAATCTTATTGGATTTTCTCATTAAAACTGTGAGTGTGTGTGGGGGGGGTGTTGTCTGCCTTCTTTCATTGCTTTTGAGTTTGTTCATTTTTATTTTGCTATTTGTACAATTTCATATCTGAATCCAGGCATCTAAACTCTGAGGAATTAGAACAGCCATGCTATTAATTTGTTTGTTTTCCCATAATGTCACTGACTGGAGCTGCTGGGCTTGCAGGACACATCAGATTTCTTTGAAGCAATATTTGTATTGTTTTAAGAGATTTTTTTATTTCTACCATATAATGGAAGTTTAATACTATAACAATAATAGTAATATTAACAATTTTGTGTGATTTGTTTCGCGTTATGACTCTTGCAAATAAAGTATGTCATGAAGTCATAACAATAAAATAATTTGGAATCTAATGTGACCTGAGGGGGGAAAAGTTGTTTCTTTTTCTTTAAGATCACTGTGATACTCCTATTCTCCTAGACTCCTAAATCTCCTATTCTTCATCTTATTAACATAATTTACAAATGTCACTGAGATAATTGTTTGAGGAAATGTGACTTATTAATAAGAACTTTTCCAGAGCTGGCTTAGAAATACCAATACGTGTTTTCTGTTACTTCTGGAAAAAATTGTTTAGTATTATTTTGGAGGAGGGATATTTAGAAAAATACCCCAATTCTTATGACAATTTATTGACAAAGCCCCAAAAATATTTCATACTTCAAAGTTCAACATTCAACTTTTCAAGACTAAAATAGTATTTTCATTTTTACAAGTTTGCTTTACATAAGGGATACCTCAATATAAATCTATTTCTGATCTAGTACATGGTAAATTTCAACTTTAAAAATGTCAATGTTTTTATATATTTTTTTTTTGCTAAAGATAAGTTTTAATGAGATTTTTATTGTTTAAAGAACCTTGGTTCTTATACTTCTTAAAAAAAAAAGCAAAACAGAATTTCCTGAAAAATTAATTATTAGCCAGGTGTTGCACAGAAATTGTAGAGAGCTTATAATAAGTAGATATATTTCCTTTAAAATTTCATCATTTTTTAGTGAATCTGTCCAGAACCTTTCTGAGTTTTAAAATAAAAAAATCTGAACTGAAATTAGAAGGTAAAAATGTGAGAACGTTTTCCAGGAAAAAGTGCTTTGAAACTCTCAAGTGTTCTCAAATGTTTTTATTCTTTAGATGCACTTTCAAATTGAAAAAGCTCTGCAAGGTAAAGATTAGATTGTTTCCTAATCTCTCTCGAACTTAAAATCTCTTGGAACTCCTATGTATGAATTTCACACAATTTAGAAAATATTTCCCTATGGAAAACTTTCTTGATAATTTTTCAGCTTGTTATGACGTTTTCACACTTCCCCTACAAGTAACTCTTAACTTACCTGAAGTTTAAATTCTTTTGCTATTAATATATTAAAAAACAAAAACAACAAAACAGTTCTTACCCTTTTACAGTTTTGATTGTTCTTTTGACTTCTCAGTCCTATACTTTATGTCCTTCCTGTCCAAAGATACACTACTTGCTTTTTTTTTTATTTGACAGATTATCTCATTATTAGTTTCCATAAATAATTAGGAAACTTTAAACCTCCCTTTACCTTCATGAGGCTGATAGACCATCCACAAAATACAAACTCATGGTAAGTTATGGAATATTTACTGGAATTCTTGCCTCTGCAAGACAGCCAAATGTTTGTTGAGATCAAGATTTTCACATTATTTCTATGTAGTCTATGGCTGTCTCTTACTGTCTCCATTGACACTATTAAAAGCCTAATGAGGAGGTGATAAATAGAGTATTTGACTGTTGACATATGGCAGATAATGGTTTGTGAGCTGATCTAATGCCTGACATCCTCAACTCAATCCAAACACGCACTGAAAACCATAAAACCCATTTACTCAGTCACTTGTCACAGAGAGAATGGGATAATAATTAGAGCATTAGTCATGAATTTATGAAAATAGGATTCAATTAAATGCATTGCCATTTGTATATGACCTTAGATAAATTACTTGGGTTAGACTTTCAACAGTATTTGGTAGTCAATGTGGAATTCATCTCACTTGAATTTAGCAGTCAGAAATGGAAGTATTTAACCCAAGCAGTTGTATCAGGTCTCTGAAGGCAATGAAGGAGGAAGATATGTCCCCCTAGAGCAAATGTCATCCCACTTCTCTTTTTCTGCCTCAGAGAGAACCTACATAATTAGCTTTAACTAAGTGCTTTTCTCTTACAACTGTGTCCAAAAGGAGCTGATGATTTCTGTGGCTAAATGGTGCTTTCCCTACACCAGCAGCAACCTGAGGAAAACTATTATGTGAGATGGGTCAATGCATTTGAAAGTGACATGGTTGTCCTGAAAGTAAACTGTATTCTTGATGTTCAAGTACATGAGAAACCTACAACCTTCTGAAACTGGGCAAGTGATTGGTCACTGCAAGTGCACAAAGTCCCCTTTGGGGACAGCTGGTTTTGCATGTAATATGTATTTATGGAAGTCATCAGCCCACATACATATTTACACACGAGAATGTGAATTAATGCAATACCTATGGACTCATTTTCATCTTGAACACCTGCTGCATTTGCCTTCAGCTTTGCCATTGCAGGGGAAAGTCATCACAGGATGCTTTTCTTTAAGGATGTAGAAATACACTCTGAAAGTTCAATCTAAACATGGTCTTTAATGCAAACATTTTACATATTCAGTATGGGCACAATGGAACAAATAACTATGTCAGGAGAGGAGGAAGAATAGGGATTTTGGAGCCTTATATAACATAATTTGACACTTGACAAATTATATGTTAAGGATTTAATTATTCCAATAAAAACTCTAGAAGAGCAGGATCACAAGACTCCCCCGAGTGTACATTAGAAAATGAAGAAAAGCACAATCAGAAATGCAGTTTTATATACATCGCTTATGTAATATTGCAGATGCCAGTATTATTTCATTATTTATCTGCAAGTCCTACTACTATATTGCCATTGCAACTTTCTCTTTGTATTCTGGGGGAGTTTGTGCCAATTTTTTTGTTTATTTGCTTCAGAATTAATTCTTATTCACTCCCTTCAGTCTAGTTAACTATGATGGGAAACTTTAAAGTATAACAGAAAAATAAATTGGTCTGATTTTTATTACAAAACTTTTCAGATTATTAAAAATTGATATCTTGAGCTCCACTTGATTTTGGCAAACAGCCTCTTTTCATCTGTAGTTGCAAATATGCATATATGTAAAATGTGTGTCTTGCAAAAAAATCTTAAGTGTTTACAATGTAGTAGAAAATACACTCAGCATTTAATTTCCCTGGGAATGAGACTCTTACATCGGAAGATTCCATAATGAAAGTCTGAAAACACACCTCTGGGAGGCAATTTCTTTATTTCCTTTGTTTCTTCATTTATTCAGTGGGGAAAATATCATTCAAATCGTGGGGAGGATCTCTGGCTCGTTGTTTCTAGCCATTTTGAGATTCTCTACTGTTCTACAGAGTAGAATATTTGGTCTGAAGCTTAATTCAACCTGTTGCAGCAGTGAAAGCAGTGAAAGGTGCCCTTACCCTTTTAGCACAGGAGGATGAAGAACCAGAGGGTGTTTAGAACCAGAGGGTGTTTAGAACCAGAGGGTCTAATGAAACAGCAGAATGAGATACAGATTATAGGAATCCCAAGTATTAACACTCAATTCTAAATTTCAGCCTTTGAAAGTGGACAAAAAGAGGAAGCCAAGCAGGCACAAGCCTTAACTTCCAGATGTGTAGCAACCGAGGAAATATGGTTTTCCAGTAACTCTTGCCAGGCTGTGTTGGGTCCCAGGGATGTCCGGGCTGCCCTTGCCCTGAGCTGGGCTCCCCATTGCCCAACCTATCTGAGCTCCACCCCTGGGAATGACACCAGGAAAAGAGAGGGCAGACCCTGGCAGCTCCAGCCAGGCAAACAGCCTCTGGAAGTACTGGGGGGTGGGAGCAGCTGTCACCTCTTTCTTGAGAGCAGGGGGACAGGAGCAATCTGGGGAAAAAGAACTGTGTAAAAGCATCCCCAAGCAGACCCATGAGTGAGAAAGAATACTCTCCCTCCTCCATGAACATCATGCTCCTCCTGGCAAAGACAGGATGCTGAATGGGAGCCTTGCTTTTCTCAAGAAGCACTGAAACAGCCAACTGAAAGTGCCCAAGGTGTGTTCTGGAAGACTGAGTGCAAAACTAGCAAAAATAGGTGTATAATAGTATGGGTTTTTTCATGCAAAAATTGTATAATGATCTATAACTCTACTGCCAATGAGGTTTTTTTTTCTGACTTAATTAGAATCTGATTTAATCCGATTTGGACTGTAAAACTATTTTTACATTAGTTAGATTGCTAGTAAATTCATGGGTCTGTGGCTTTTTGTGGTTTAACCTCAGGTGGCAACTAAGTACTGTGGAGGCACTCACATGCCCCCCACCACTTTCCACCTCTCATATGAGGAGAACTGGAAAGAAAACGTATAACTCATGGTTCAAGAACAATCTAATAATTGAAAATATTAGTAGTAGTACTAATAATAGTAATAATAATAATAGCATCAACATATTATTAATATTAGTATTACTAAATATTCTGATAATCATATTAATAATGATCATGATAATTTTAATGAACAGAGACAGAGAGAGTAACTGAACCTGACATAATTGCTCAGCACCCACTGACTGGTGCCCAGCCTGTCCCTGAATAGAGAGATCAGCCCCCTTCCAGGTAACTCTCCCCATTTTATCTTTTGGGCATGATGTTATATCATTTGGAAATTTCCTTTGGCCAGTTCAGATCCTCCATCCTGCCTGTGCTTCTTCCCAGCTTTTTGTGTGCTTCCTTACTGGAATGGATAGGAAACCTAAAAGTCCTTAGTGTAAGCACAATTAAGCAACAGCCAAATAATCCATGTGTTATCAAACTCTTTCTCATGCTGAATCCGAAACACAGCACTCTACCATCTACTACCAATAAAATTAATTCTGTCTGGGCCAAAACCAGGACAATGACATACTCTAATTTCCATAACAAGACCTCAAGCAAAACAACATTTAATTACAAGTTCAGTAGTAAGTGATATGTAGTGAGACATTTCTTGCAGTCATTAAATCTCTTTCTGCCTTTATTCAGTACTCCACTGTCATCAGAAAACAAACATATTTTTAGTAAAATCTAAATTAAGCATCTTAGTGACACAAATTCAAGACATAACTTTATAGAGCATAAATGCAATAGCAGGGTTTTCCTGTGTTGGTGCTCAAGTCACAAAAGAAAGAAAGGGAAGGGAAGGGNAGAAAGAAAGAAAGAAAGAAAGAAAGAAAGAAAGAAAGAAAGAAAGAAAGAAAGAATGCAAACCTACATCACGTGCTAAAATGTGCACTTCCTTCAAATACTGCATGCGGACACCAGTGCAATGAAGGTGGTTATTACTCCTCTGCTGCTAACATTTTATTAATATAAAATAGTAAATTGACTATGAACAAGATATCAATATTTCCCCTAAAATTTTATTCAAATTCCAAGTTCCACCACATTTCACCCAAAAAATTTGATTTTCAGAGCTGAGTTCTGCAGGTCCTAGAATTAAAATATGTTTGCTTTTTAGCATCTTTGAATTCAGAGTGTCTTAAAATTACTATAAAATGTGTCCTGCAAATGCAGAACACTGTGTGAAAAGAATCAGTCACAGTTTGTTTAACTACAGAAGACAGATTTGCCCTTTCCCTCTTCTTAACAGTCACAGACATAAAAGTTCTTATTTTGGTTTTAGATAATGATGTAAAGGGTCTGGAGCAGACATCTGGTGAGGAGCGTCTGAGGGAGCTGGGTGGGCTCAGCCTGGAGAAAAGGAGGCTCAAGGAGGAAACTTCTGGTGCTCTACAACAGCCTAAAGGAGGGTGCAGCCAGGTGAGAGTCAGGCTCTTCTCCCAGGCAACAAGTGATAGAAGAGGAAACAGCCTCCAGCTGCTCCAGGGAAGGTTTAGGTTGAATTTTAAGTAAAAAAATTCTTCATGAAAATGCTTGTCAAGCATTGAAATGTTGCCCAGAGAAGTAGTGGAGTCCATATCTGGAGGTGTTTAAAAGAAGTGCAGATGTAACATGGTTCAGTTCTTGACTTGACAGTGCCAGGTAAACAGTTGGATTACTTGATCTCAAAGGTCTTTTCCAACTTAATTCTATGATTGAATGTGTTGATGTTTTTTGTTCGTTTTTTTGTTGTTGTTGTTTGTTTGTTTGTTTGTTTTGGGGGATGGAGGCAGAGAGGAGTGGAAGGGAGATTGGTTTGGTTTGGTTTGGTTTGGCTTGGCTTGGCTTGGCTTGGCTTGGCTTGGCTTGGCCTGGCCTGGCCTGGCCTGGCTTGGTTTCCTTCCAGTACTTCAAGTGTTGGATATTTTGAATTTTAAGAAAAGAGCATCCGAAAATGGCAAAACTTCAGGTACTGCTTTCAAAGAAATATTCAAAGAAGATTTCAAAAAGTACAGTACAATACTTGCTGGCAGAACTCCTTTTCCAATTTCACCTCTAATTCTTATACTATTATTTATTATTCCTTCCTTTAAGGATCTGAGCACTTATTAACTTTATGATCAAAGCAGTGAAGTCTTAGGATATGTCATAAAAACTTAAAAAAAAAAATCTGTATTTTTGACACATGCTGTTTCAGTGGATAGAACTGCAAATTTTTTATCATTATTAGCTAAAATTGACTTATTAAACAACAGGCTTTGGTTCAGTGATGAAAATAGTCTCTTTTTTATATTTTACTTGTTAGTGTGTCTATTATTATAACTCATGCTGTGTAACTGAGTGTCACATCAATAGGCTCAAGATGATGCAGTGAAAAACTTTGAGGTTGCTTTGAATTTAACTCCATCAGAGAAATGCAAAAGATTTATAGTTGCCTTTTTTTACAGAGATGGCAACCAGGCTTTTATTGTGTTATTATTTATGCAGGAGTGTACGTATAGACAGCATGTTACCTCTTTTCAGTGTGACTGACCAATGCACTCCCCACAACAGAGAAAGGCTCAGAGAAGGGCACAAGTGATGTGCTGGTGGTTTCCCATTTTGGAATGTTCTTTGAATTCCTGAGTCAGCTGATGCAGCACAGTTTTGTCTCAGTCATTTGATTTATCTGCCTGTAACTTGAGTGAGCAGCAGGTGCAATTTGTGTCTGAGAGAGCTGTAATGGTGGTGCTGTGTGGCCCTGTAGAGAGGCAAGAAGAATACACTCCTGCCCTTCTTGTCCTCCCCAAATTAATTTCTGTGTTGTATTTCTTCTCTCACTTGAAACATATACTCTTCATCCTAGACAAGGAGTTGTGACTTGGTTCATGTATTTGTTTTTCTTTAGCACGAAAGAGTCACAGTCTCTAAAAAGTCTTTGGGCAATGCCGTAATCAAAATAAAAGAGCTATTTAGTGTGTTCAGTATTTTTAATAATTAATTTCAAGATACACAGTTCTTAGACACCATCAAGGGGGTTTTAAAGTGGCAACTTTGCATATATAAAAATGATTAAATTGGCCATTATGCATTAATGTGTCTAAGTTCCTTTCTTGATCTCTCTTCATTTACACAACTCTACCTTCAGTCTTGAATTCTCTGTCATGTTGGCTTTCTAAACACTCTGTTTCCTGCAAGAACTGCAGAAAATAAATTTTCATTATGCCCTACTAACAGTAGGTAGGAGAATACATGTGGATAGATAGTTATTTGAAAGCTTCTGAGATCATTTGAGCAACTCTGAGAGCCCACCTGCCTCTCCTGCCTTCACCTTTTGGAAAGTAGGACAGAACTTTTGAAAAGCACCTGTCCTCTTAACTAGAGGAGCAGTCTCAGCCAGTCAGGTGATTCATGCAGTCTTCTGTTGTATGGATCATTGAATTATTTGAGGCATTTGAGCTTCATTTTTGCTTATGTGTGCCTACTAATACTGTTAGAATCACTTGATTATTCCCGTTCTAAGATTGTGTCCTGGGGTGACTTTCTGATGCTTGTATCCCCGAGCACCCATTCTGTTTATGGTGGATATTAAGTTCTGCAGCTTCAAGACTGGTTCCAGGAGGGAAGGGGGAGAGAAGAGGTGCAGAGTTTGTTATCAGAGACTGCCCTTGCTCGCCTGCATTCTGCTCACAGACTGTGCTGTCTGCAGTGGACAGCAGGAGAGAGCTCTCCTTGGCTTTTTAGTCAGTTTTTAGCTAGCTGAGGCAGAGAAGCTCCCTGGACTGATTTTCTTTTTCTTGGACCTATTTGAACCTGCTCCGAACTGAAAAGACCCATGGGAGCGCCAGGATCTCACACCTGTGGCCCACCTGGGCTGTGGCATTTCCCAGGGATGGAGGGACTGAGGACAGCCTGAGTGAGCAGGGCTGCAACCCATGGGAGGGACGTTCTGGATTTGTCATCTCTTCAGAGCAACCAGAGGTTCTGTTGTTCAGCGGTTTTTTTTTTTGTTTGTTTGTTTTTTTAATTCTGCTGGTGAATGCTCTGCCTGTTAAATAAACAGGCTTTCTCCACTTTTCTCCAAGGAAATCTTTTCCTGAACCAGCTGGAGGAGAAACCGCTTGAGTTTGCTTTCTAGAGAAACCCCTTTGGAGGTTTTCCCC
The DNA here is from genome assembly GCA_013397075.1 of Rhabdornis inornatus. Lineage (NCBI taxonomy): Eukaryota > Metazoa > Chordata > Aves > Passeriformes > Rhabdornithidae > Rhabdornis > Rhabdornis inornatus. The sequence continues at coordinate 2,099,491 of VWZS01009792.1, forward strand.
CAGATTTGCCCTAAACCAGGCCAGCCTGCTATACACGTACAGACTTTAATAGCAGCTGGAGAGATGAACATTAACAACAGGACAGAAAAGCTGAGAACGCTGAGAACTTTTTCCTACAGGTTTACAATTATTTTGCAATGCCTGAGCACAGATGACCTTAAATCAACTACTTTTCCATTAGCTTGCAATGTGTTTTCATATTTAGGTTATTTATTTTCAATTATTATTAGCTAGTGAAAGAACAATTTCCTCTTCCATTAAGGAAATACAATCATAACCTGACAGCATATTGAGATTTATTAAAGAATGTTTTTCTTTTGCATATTTAGCCTTGACAATTTACAGAGTTAGCCTTGACAACTTAGTGTATTATGGGGGAGGGGAAGTAAGTGTAATGTACTTTGGGGAAAATAAAACTGTTTCCCTATACTGAAAAAATCAATGGAGAGAAGATGATCTGAAGTTTGCTATCATATAATCTTGGATTTTTTATATAGATATACATTATTCCTTAAATAATGTCTTTACTAGTCTTTCTAAAGTTCCACACATAATGTAAATTCACCTAATATCTGTACAAACTGTACCTGGGATTTTCAGGTGGAATATAGATAATTTTTCTGCATAATGAAATGTTTTTTTACTTCCTTTTGCAGCGGGATCAGATCATAGAATCATTAAGTGGTGCTGTTGCATTGGCTGAAAAAATTATAAAAGTTTCTTTTAAGGTAAATCAACAGGAACTTACCCATCTTAGAATTATTACAAACTTTTACCTTTTCAGTGGTGTTTTTGTGCTTTCTAATAATCAAGTTTCATATGATTAATCACTGATGTATTTTAAAATTCTTTCACCTTCACATAGAGGAGAGGCCAAAATTTTTGGTGGTAATAAACTGTCCTGATTAGTTATGTCTGAGTTTAAATTTAGAGTATTATTTGATTACTGTTGTTATATTGTATGCTTGGGAAAACTGGGTTTCTTTTTCAAATTTTTCTTTCTAGACAGAAGCTGCACAGGCTGTAAATGCAATGTCATGCAGGAATTTTAATATATGGGATATAAGATATGTTCATAGCATGATGTATCCTGATAAAAGCAATGAGTATTTCTCATTTTAAAATCTCTTGTTCTTTCCTACTTTTTTTTTAATTAAATGAAGTTTCTCTTGCTTCAATTAGGATAATCAAATATTGTTTAATAGAATCCTGCAAAAAGCAAATCAACCACATGGTAGACAGATAAATTATTGTCCTATCTTTTAGGAAGAGTATGAAATGAATTTCTGATTATAACTGTCTTAATCAGATCAAGATTACTGTTTTTATTATTGCAAGGATGCACTGATGGAAACACTAAGGAAAACAGATCTCTGTTGGTGTGATTGACTGGAAGAACTATCCATAGAGTATGTTTCATCTGTTCTTTAAATGTTATTAATTAATGTGCTTGAATTAAAAAAACAAAACAAAACAAAAACAAAAACAAAACCAAAAACAAGCAAACAAAAACAAAAACAACACAAAAACAAAAACAAACAAACAAACAAAAAAAAACCAATTTGTGTTGTGCCTTGACATAGTAAAGAACTGTTCAAGTCTTTAGCAACCAATCTTTTCAGACATATGCACACTTGGGAAAACATACAGATTTTGTGGAAGAATACAGGAGACAGAAATTATCCAGGTGTTTTCAAAAGACTTTATCATTCTGTCTTTCCTGAATATGCTCACAGCTGGCAGCCTACAGAATTTTAAAAGTGTCAAAGTAATTAGAAACATTTAACAAGTTTGTTGTGAAAATTACTTTTAGTATTTGGAATACTTAAGTATATTTTAAGTCACTGATGATGAAAAAGAAGAAGAGGAGAAGACAAAGCATACAATGTAGAGTATTTAATTCACCTGATACTAACAAATATAACATTAGTTGAAATAAAATTAAACTAGTTTTAAAAACTTTTTTTGAAGATTGTTGAAATTTTGGCTCTGATAAAATCTCAATTTAAATGTTTTGCTACAGGATAAAGCACCCTCAGAATAACAAATCTCTGTTTTATGGGTTTGGATTGGTTTGTTTCTAATGAAAATTCAACTTTTCCAAGAGTGTAAAAAAACCACTCTCATTCCTCAACAGATCTATATTCTGCATACAAAACTAAACTTTGTGACAGCTACTGGTATTGTAACTTAATCACATACTAAGAGAAGTCTCAAAATGGACAATGCATTTGAATTGTTATTTGGTCTGTTGTTCTGAGGGGTTTTTTTTCTTCATATATTAAGTGTTCCTTGCAAAATGAAAATTTAAATACATTTATTTTATAGCTATATATATATATATAATATGTACACACATATCCAAACATGTACTTTCTTGGATTATGTGGCAATTGTTTTTTAATGCCTGCCTGTGAATAGTTTTTAAAAGTTGCTGTTTTCAGCATCTTTCAGAAGTACCAGAGAGCAGCAGCCTCTTTGCTTTGTCTCCTTCAACATCCGTTTACTGTCTCTCTCAACAGAGATTCAGCTCATCTGTCATTTCAGCAATAGCTAAAATTATTTTCAGCTCTGTCAGTTGGGGATTCACAAGGCAAGAGTAGTCCAGAGTTTCTTTAAAAATGATTTCTAAATGAAGTGTGAACTTTATGCTTCCTGACCTATTTTTGCAAATGCTTGCTTCTGAGTCAATGTTCAAATGTTATTTTTTATACGCTTTGAATTTATATTATTGGTAATACTTTATTAAATTATTAGTTCATGTATTTTCTCCGTGAATGTCTATGTCAATATGACCATCTAACACTAACAATAGTAGTAGTTGGGTTGATCCAAATATATAAATGACTTTTGAAGAATGAGTTTGTACATGATTACTTTAAATGGTTTTCTAGACTACATAGATCTCATTCAAGATTTTTACTTCTGATTTCCATGTTGATAGAGGATAAAATGTTTGGGAAATTCTCTGGGCTTTTTTGTACATCTCATCAGGAAGAAATGCTTGTTTGGGGAATGTATTTGCTAGTGGAAACTCTAGTGGTGATGTATAAAATATCCCTATTGGTATGATTCAGGTTTTGACAATTGTGAAAAAACATACAAAAGATATTTCCAGTATTTTCTCAGCTTTGGAAGCCATGAAGGGAAAAAAATACTCTGACTGAGACATTTGTTCCTCAGGTGAAAGAAAGATGAAAAATATAGGATTTTTTTTTTTTCCTTTTGCTTAGTGGCACAATATACAGAAATTTTACGTATCTATAGCTTTTGAATATTAGATGAATGATTTTTATTTGTTTATTGGGTTTTGCTTGATTTGTTTTTTTGGTTTTGTGTTTTCTTGCTTTTTGTTTTTAAAATTTTTTGTTATAAAGTAGGTGACATTTTGCTTCCAATTCTTCTCTGGGGGAGCAGGAACAAGTGTAGGAGATCAGTGTGAAGCAAAATGACATTTCTTCTCTGCACAATACCTTCGGCAGGTTAAGTTGGCAAATGTTGCTGCTACTGCAACCAGCAATAACAGATTCAATACACTGCAGCACTAAATTAAATCAAATGCTGCATCTTTTCAACCAGCACTGTGAGGCAGTGATACTGAGATGCAGAGTCATGACTTACTCTACACCTTTTACTATTGCAGTTCCCTCTGTCCTTCAGAAACAACAAATAAGAAAGCACTCTGAATATTTGATCAGGTATTCTGTACAGATAAAAAACTCAAAAGTTTGAAATGGAGAAAATCATTGTTAAACCATGACATAAAACAGATTTTTTTTTTCTTTCTCCCAAGGGATGTAGCAGTGCTTAAAAGACCAGAGTTGGAATAGACATCTTTGTTTTTATAGCCTGCATTCCAAGACCATTAAAAATTCATTATATGTTTAAAAATATTTTAAATTAAATTACAAACAACATGAATAATTATAATGTGCACACTGTACTAATTACTAAAGTTCAGATAGGGGGTAAATAAATTGACTATTTATTTCAACATTATTCAAAGACACATTGTTTACTAAATGAGCAGCAGAAGAGGGTTATGCCTACAATAAATGTTGTCACTGCATGTGGCTGGTAAGATTTAGGTGGAAGGTTGTGAACTTTGTGGTTAATTTCCTCCTTGCAGTTCATTTTATAAAAAGGTTGGAGAAATAAAGGATAAAAAGCATTCTCTCCACTCTAATGTCCACTGGTATTAAATTTTGAGCCCGTTATGAGGAGGTAATATAAGTCAATAGATTTCCAGGCAATGTACAAAAATTACTCCCTGAAGTTTTCTTCAAAACTGCTCTGTAAGCATTAGTATTGCTATTGTATGATATCAATTTAAAAAAATCAAACAAAAAAAAATTCACAGAGACAAATAAAAAAGACATAAAAAAAAGAAAGCCAAGGAAAAAGATAACAGAAGTCAATTTTCTCCTCCTTTTGCTGAGTTTTCAAGTCTCTTGTAAACTGACAGTACAGACTAATGTCTTTCTGTTTTCAGACCATCCCAGTTCAGCAAAAGGTAGATATATAAAATATACAAAGTGTATGAATAACCATAAATCCCACAACACAGATCTTCACTGTCCAACAATGCAATTTGACGAAGTATTACCTTGAAGGAAGACACGGTAAAAGAATGAAGACTGAGGGCAGATTAGATATCTTTGCTCTCATATCTGATCATGAGTACTTGCTAATGTTAAATATCTACTCGATTTTCTTTCCCATGAAAAGATAGTTTAATTGCAGCAAAGGATTATTTTCAATTAACAAATGATGCAAGGTAAACATCCATCTAAGCATTCAATAACAGTATCGGCAGACAGAAACACAAGCCATTTTCAGGGCAGTCTGCAACTGTTTCATTTTTAAAATATTATAGGAGAGAAAACAAAAATAAATACAAACCACAAAAGTCTTCATTTTTAGAATATGAATATTTTCATTAAGATTTTAAAAAATAATTTTTAGAAACATTTTTTTATTCTCTAAGTGCATCTTTCTGTGATATGCCAACACGTTTCTCACTTGCAAGAAGTGAGAGGAATGCATAAATTCCATGCACTGAATTGAAGATGTCTTCAATATTTTCACAGCCAAACCCAAACCCATTTTATAGATACTGCCAAGAACACCTGATGCCATCTAGCAAGTGGGTTCCCTCTCACTGCTGGTTAGGATTATTTGATGTACTTCTCCCCAAACCCATCCCAGTGTAGGAAGAGAGCTTGTCTCCTTCATAGAAGGCATATGTGCATTAAGAAAGCCTTAAATGTCAGCTATTTTTCCTGATTTTTGTAATTTTCAAATTATTGTTCTGAAACAGGTTCAAAAATAAATAGAAAACCTGCTTCTGTTTGTCTTTTTGACGAAGTCTATAGATTTCAGATAACAGTGGAGATGGTAACTACATCCAGGCAGACATTAGTAGAAATGTGTTTAAAGACATACTTTTCTGTCTTTTTTTTCACTATTTGCTCATTTGTTTACTTTCCTGACCTTTTCTCTTGAGAAGCTGGATGCACTACAGCTGTTTCTTACTTCCATGTGGAGTCGGACTTCTACATCTGTCAGGAATAGTTAATACTGTACAATTCAAAATGCTCTTCTAGGCTGTCATGCATTGCACTTAGGTTTGAGTGAGTCAAGTTGAATTTTGCCAAAAAGCAGAAAAGTAATAGCACTGTTGTAATACCAGAGTCAGTGAAGCAGACTTGATTTACTTCTCTGTGTCAAAACATTCAAAACCCAGTCAGGAATATATTCAATGATACTTGAAAGCAGAATAAGGAAAATAAGACAGAGATGTACACACATAGATGGACACAGTTGTCCTCATTAATCCAAAATTGACAAAAACCTGACAACTAGGTCTGGTTTTGTGCTTTTTGTTTTTGTTGGGTTTTTTTGTTTGTGGGTTTTTTGGTTGGTTGGTTGGTTGGTTTTTTGGGGTTTTTATTTTTTTTGGTTTTTTTGGTGTGGTTTTTTTTTGTTGTTTTTTTTGGGGGGGGGTGTTTTTTTTTTAGGTTTTTTGCTTTTTGTTTTCTGATGGTGGCCTACAATAGTTGCTTAGGGAATTAATAAAAGAATGAAAAAGCTACAGCATGATCCCCTCCCTGGCTGTTTCCTGGTTCTGATGATTTTCAGCATATCATTATTTCTGATGGAACTTTTATTCACAGATATCTTCAATGAATTTTTTATTAATTTTTAACCAATTTGTAGGTTCCATAAACTCAAAATATCCTCTTACAAGCTCAAACTCACTATAAACTGTGTGGCCAAAACCAAATTCCTGCCACGTAATTGTATGTAGCATAATCTCATTTTTCTAATAGAAATAATAACAAAGAATATTTTCTTGTTAATATTGTCCTGCAACTCAACATCTGTCATGGACAAGTGTGGTTATCTTGATTTCAAACTGAAAGTCCCTGGTCTCTTTAACATATCACCATGAGGAATCTAAATACTAGTTATTAATTACTAATTATGTCATACTCTTATTTGCCCTTTTTTGTTCCACAAGTTTTTTTTTGAGAAGTTAGATGCACTGTGCAGTTTTCAAGACAATGCAATTTCTAGGATGATTATGCTTTTAATGTTTTTCTTTATTCCTCGCTTTCTAGCAGTTCTAATTACCTTTTTCATGATATGAACAAATTGAGAAAGAGTCATCCTCAGTGACTTTTGAGTGTCATTTAGCTAACGTTAGTTTGAATGTAACTTAACTAATGTTAGGCTGAATTGCTTCAATTTCAAGAGAAAAGCTTGAAAATAGGATCTAAGCACATCTGAAAAAACTTAAAAGGCAAAAAGAGCAGCAAATAGAAAAAAGAAAAGCCAAAGCTTGTCAAAACCTGTTTACAAGATGAAATCTCATAAATTATTTGTCTGTTCTTATAATTATTTTTAGCCTAGTTGACAGTGTTGAGTTTCCATTTCCTTTTTCTTTTTGCATCATGCATTATCAGCTCTACACCTTACCTTATTTTCCTTGAGTTTTAAAGTATCTTTAATGAAAACTATTTTTTAATAAAGTTCCAAGATTTTTAATGGGAAATTTTAAATAAGAGACCTGTTACTTTACTGAAGATGAAAAAAAATTGAAGGCAAAAAGAGAGATTTATTGGAATGTTGTGAATACAGTAGCAAGCATTAAAATACCTTTTGGGGGGAGGGGTTGAAAATCATACTTAATTTCCAGTGTTTGATACTCAATTTTCACTGCCAGCCAATGTCACAGATTTATTTTAAATTTGTGAGTAAAGCAGGGAAAATGGGTAGGGCTTCTGGATGACTTTGCAAAGAACTGAAAGTATGAAAATATTTGTCTAGTTTTGGAAAGCTCCATTCATTGAAGTCAGAAATCATCACAAAATCAGTCTCTCTCTCACACACATGTACACACACAAAACCCAATAAAATGAATTACAAAATTAAAGTTTGTGACTTTATTTCCTAATCAATTTCTCAATAATTAGATTACTTTCCTAATTTACCGTGTCTGATTGGCCATTCTTTCAGTGAAGAGTAGGTTAATTTGGTTTTGTTGTAGAAATCTTTCAGAATCTTTGTACTTAGCAGAAAACAATATAATTTCTGGAATTTTTCTTTAATTTTGAAGATATTATGTTGATTGATTAAATCTTGACAATGAACGTCAAGATTTCAAAGGAGAAAAAAAAACCCAATCAAGTCCCATTGGCGATACAGTATAAAAGATTATTTAAGTAGAATGTTAGGCAGATACATTATTTCATTATTCATATCTTCTTAGACTTAAATAAAATGACATTCATATTTAAGATTTCCTTTCTCTTAAAAATGAGTTTTTTATTCTAGCTCTACAAGTTGTCATGAAGGAAATTTCATGAATAAAATATTTCATCACCAAAACTTTTTCAACGCAAAATTAGGATATCTTTGAGAGAACCCAGCGTGTAGCTGCTCATCCTGTATCTATTGACTGCCATTGAAAACACTGAAAGAAGATTTATATTTATCCAGCTTTGATTTCTTTTCAAATGGTTCTGTGTAGTCCACATCAACTAGGATAACAAAAACCCTGTATGATGATTTACTTTTAAGCTTACATAATTCAGTTACTCATAGAGCCTCTTTTAGTATCCTGTAATAGAAGTTTATTGTGCTAGAGAAGGAAACTTGATTATGGTCTTCAGGATAGTGATTTAGGGCTGTGAACACCTCCATAGTTCTTGCTGCTCTGATCACACAATGTCTGTATGGATCTCTTTTCCTACACATAGTCATTTTGACAAGAATGTGATTTGATAAAGGTGGCCAAGTGAAGGTTTTGATAACCTTTTCACATGTTTTCTGATCTCAAAGGGAACATTTTGTCCATTATAACCAGAGAATACTGTGGGAACAGAAGGCAGATCCTGAAGAGTGAGGCTATGGCAGTGATATTAAATAACTTTAATGTCAAAGAAGTGTTTTAGCAGAAGTTTCTACAAGCTGCTGGTGTTTCATTTCTAATGAGATACAGGAATTCTAAGTATTTGTAGAAAAAAAAGCCATGACAGATAAAGAACTGATTTTTTTCCCCCTTTTTTATGGCTTATATTATTTAATGATCATCTGGGGAGAGAATGAAGCTTTGTACCCAATGTCATTTGTATCCATGTCATAGAACTAAAGAGAAGAGAATTTAAAGACTTAATAGAGGATATGGCTGCTATTCTACTTCACAGTTAGGGAGGGGAGAGTGAAAATGAACAGGAAAGTGACGACATGGCTGCACATCATGATTATTAGAATGTCCTTCCAATGATCCTTATTTTGATCAAGGGTGGAATTTACTCTATCGGGTACGATGATATGGCAGAGAATATCTTTCACACTGAAACATCAGAAAGCTCTGTACAATGATAAAACAAGCAAAGAGGGTAAAACCTATGTTTTCTACGTGTTCTCTTTTCCATAAAGTTTAAGAATGTATGCCTTAAAATATTGATAAGTTTCTGAACTCTTTGCCAAGGACTTCCTAAAAATTTGATGTGCTAAAGTAAGTACTAGGAGACTTGAAATGGCTTTGAATATATGAATTATTGTCTCTAGCGTATTTCTTTTTCACTGTGTTAAAACATTGAAATCTATTGATGTCAATTGATTGGGATATGCTTTGGATGAAATTTGAAGAAATTTTCTTTCACTCATTCCACCCTTTTATTCTGAATTCATCTGGTTCTGGTGGGTTAGCCTGGATAGAAGTGTGGATCAAAAGGGTGAAACTTGTCATGTGGCAACAGATCAACTTCCTCTCCAGCAACACAGACCATACTGACATACAAGCTGTCAGCCACTGCACCGTGGCTTAAATCTTGGGAAAAGTAGCATAAAAACTGGAGAGGTACACTTTTTTGTTCGGATTTCCAACAGTCATCATGTTAGTCATCATCTCTAGGTAATTCTGCTTACTCTATGTTTTTTCTTATAAATATTTTGAACACATGTATTGAGAAAGTTCTCTGAAATGTTTTAATAGTGCAGGAAAAACAATTTTCTTTTCTGATTCTAAACATTTTATGCTCCGAAGTGTTAAGGACATTATGCAAAATAAATGATAATTCCCTGCTTCTGTATTCTCACTGTGACCCTCTCCCCTCACTGTGTATTAAATGAATGACACACAAAGATTGTAAAAGACCTGGTAAAGATAAATGATGCAAGTGTTAAAAAGCTCGACAGTTACTACAGTGATTGTTAGGCAGGATTTTTTATATCCATTATTATTAAAAAGTGTCCAAGAACTGTTGTACTCCACCTGCAGTGGGGCTTCAGCTCTTGGACCCTGCCATAAGGACCTGGACTTGTTGAAGTAAGTCTAAAGGAGGCTAATGATGATTAGAGGGCTGAAGCACCACTGCTCTAGAGAGAGGCAAGAGAAAGTTGGGACCCTTTGGTCTGAAGAGAAGGCCCTAGGGAGAGCCTTCCAGCTCCTAAAGGATGGCACAAGAAAGATGAAGAGGGAATTGTAACAAGGGCATGTAGTGATAGTACAAGGGTGAACGGCTTCAAATTGAAAGGGATAGGCTTAAACTAGACACTAGTGAGAGACTCTTCCCTGTGAGGGTACTGAGGCTTTGGAACAGGTTACCCAGAGAAGTTGTGCATACCCCACCTGTGCAAGGGTTCAAGGATAGGCTGGATGGGCTGTGAGAAACCTGGTCTCATGGAAGGTGTCCCTGCCCACAGCAGGGGCTTGGAACTGTATGATCTTTATGGTTCTTTCCAACCCAAACCATTCTGTGATTCTATGTGTCAAATTAAAATGTGTTAATTATTTTAGTTGATAATCAAATTTCCCTGAGCACTTTGCCATTGATAGGTCTGAGACTTTCTTCTCTCCTTTCCACACCTGACTTTCCAAGATGAGTCAGGATTTCTCCTGCCTGTTATCGTAGGTCCCCAATGCACGGTCATCGTATACCTCAGGGTGCTCTGCAAAATATCCATTCAATACTTCGTGTGTCTTATGCATTTCTGCATATGCCAGTCACGATAGGCCTTCCTGTCTGGGCTCCAGCTAAACAGTTTCTCTAATCAGACTATAAAAACTCTTTTATTATCCACATCTTCAAGCAGCTTTATTACCGTTTTGTAAAGAGGTCATTGCATTTTGGGAAGGTGGAAACATTCTCTCACTGTAGACTGACTTTCTCTGGGTGAAATCTTTTCTACTGCATGATGATTTCTAATGCAGATTTATTAAATTAATTTTGACTCAGATTTTTAAAATCCCATACATTTTCAATACATAGATTGGCATTAAAAAGAAAATCTTGGTCCTTGAATTACCAGCCAGATAGTTATATGATTAATGGGGAAAATAGGGAAAAGAGAAATATTAATTTCTATCTCATCTAAATTGTCAGTAGCTTGACTGGGCCTTAATAAATTGCATTGGCAACATAGTTTATTTACAATATCTGTCAAAATTCCCAGAGTACTGCAAAAAATTTTAAGTATCAGAATAAAATATTAATATTCAGGTGCTATATCAATATATTGGAAACAGCTCCTTGCATCACAGATCTAATCAATAACTTAATTTTGGTCAAGTGAATGTAACAAACAATGAGAATAAGAGAATGAAAGATTATCAACCTTTATTTTCAATCATTGAAAAAGCATTATGTGTGAGGAATGATGATAGTGCTATGACTGAACATTGAGTGCAATTCCCTTTCAGAAAATCCCTGAAACTTGCAATGGGGGGGGGGGGAAAAAAGGGAAGCAGATAAAATCTGAGATTAGTTACTACTGTTGTCTCCACATACATTTGCTTATCATTGCAAAATAATTTCCCACAACATAACATTGTTCCATATTAGAAGCTTCACAGCGCCAGGAATCTAGCTATCCCTATAAGGACACAGTATTTCAGATGCTAAATTTTATCCTTTTCTCAGTCTACAAGAATTTCATTGAAGTTCATGGAAACCAATGATAAAGCTGATCATCTGGAGTGCTTTTCTCTGAATGGCCTGCACACTCATTATTCCATTGGCAAATGTGACATAACGCAATATCCTTAGCAAAAAAGCAATTCTGCTTAAAAAAACTCAAATCCAAACCACACTGTTCATACCAGCTACTAAGTGTTTTCACCTCCTGGTCAAATTAGTTGTAAATCTAGGCCAGTTGCTTAGTTGCCCTTTTGTGTCATGGCCATCACATAGACAACAGTATTTAATTTTTTGTTATGTCAGCCAGAGACATAATAAAAATCCTGAAATCTTCATACTGCTTCATTTATGAGATTATTCTACTTTCATAACTAGAGTACCATTTCTAATTTTGTGGCTGCCTTTATCTGGACTTCAGTGGTACTTTGAACTGAAAAACCTGATAAATTAATCCAATTCCTACTCTACTCAGCTATTTTGATTTCTCTCCAGTAAGTCTTTTGCAGTAAAGGTGGTTGGATTTTTACATAAAATAAGTAATCCCCAAAGCATTTACATGTAAAGATATTTTACTGCTCCTGTGACATAGTACAGAAAGTTGTAATATATCTGATTCAGGTCCCATTTCTACAGCTTCCGTGTATATTTGCATTTAGCCAAGCACTAAACCTCTTTCCCTTCAAATGAAGACCATTTTAAAATGACATGCTGCAAAGATGTCCTGCCCTGCCTATTAAGATCTTATTGCAGCAATACAATCTTATTATTGCTTCCAGCCATTTCCACTGCTTATCATTTCAGAGTTAAAGTGCTTTGCTTCTCCAAATTCTTTCCTTGCAAAAGAAAGTCCCCAAGGCATTCAGCCTCACATTCCTTGCTGTAGCTAATGACAATGGAAGGCTTTCAGTCTGAGAATTAAAGAGGAAAAAATTTGCAGAATATTCCTTGTTATGTCCTTTTGGTAAAGAGATCGGATGGCAGAATGATTAAAAAGAAAAAAAAAAAGAAAATAAAAGGAAAAAAGTAAAAAACCCAAAGAATAATAAAGTGAAGAGTGAGAAAAGAGGAAAAAGAAGAGGAAGAGGAAAAGAGAGAAGAGAAGAGAAGAGAAGAGAAGAGAAGAGAAGAGAAGAGAAGAGAAGAGAAGAAGACATAATATAATCTTTATTAATCAATTTTAATGTAAGACAGAGGCCACTTTTATTGCCAGTCACATTACTTGATGTAGTAAGTGGCAGATTTAATGTATATTATATGTCTGGCTGAATGAACAAGGAAAGAGTTTGTCTGGTGTTCTTGGGATGTTAAACATTTTATGTCTGAATCCGCACTGGTAATTGTATGCCCATGTGCAAGGGAGAAGTTACCTTATTATGAAGAACATTTGGAGGCCTTTTATATTTTTTCTCACAGCTACTTTACAAGACACGCAAAGAATCACATGGAATGAGTAGCAGTAATAAAACACAGCCACAAATGAACTTAAGAATTTGTTTTGACAAAATGACAGTATCAATGAAGAACTACCACTGTTCATTGGTGCTAAGTGTCATAACACACACAATCAGAGCTAAGTTTCTACTTCTTTTGAGAAGTTAGGTCATGTTGTAAATTCCTATTTCACATCAGAGATCATGGTACAGGCAATGAGGTTTGCATTTGTGATTGAAAGGAAACATAAGCAGCAAATGAACTGAAGAATACTTGGTCACATAGATTGCCTCATCTTGCTCTCACCAGGGTTCACCGTGATGCTCCGTGTCCAGACTGAAAGGTTGCTGATGGCAGCAAGTGACAAATGCTATTGCATTTCATTCCTGGTTTAGTAAGTCCCTACAGGGAAGCTTACTGGTCAAGACTTCAGATGTATTTTCCTAGTTTCTGCCACTAAAAAAGTTCTAGTCAGTTTCACTAACAGAACAGGCAAAATTATATGCAATGAGTGTTATTAAAAGCATAGTTCTTTATTTTATTTAATTAATATTTTTGTTCAGACTTGTGTATTAAATCTTTGTATCATGCATTTAGCTCATTAATAGCTCATGTTGTACTTCAACACATACAATGTGTGTTTATGTGAAATTAATAAGTAACCTTTGTCTGACAGTCAAATAAGAGTATGTATGAGTAAGGAGTTATTATTATGACTTGTAGAAGAAAAATAGGTAATGGTCTGGTGTAAGAGAAAAAAACAGTATTCAATTTTTCATTGTAATTTCAATGGTCATTTATTAGATGAACTTGAATGGGGTTCTCCTACTTTTCTGAATTTTCTTCCAATTTTTCTTTCAATGAGAAAGTGCATTTAGCCTGAAATATCATCTTTTAATACCAGCATCAGCAGACTGACTGAGTGAAATTTCTAACACCTATTGTTAACAGAAAAAAAAAAGTGACTAAATAAAATATTTTAAAAAGAAAAGCATGCTTGCTTTATGCACAAATGTTGAAAAAATTTGATGTGACTTTGAAGAAATTTGTCAGATTTCATATTTCAATCTGTTTTTCATCGTTAATAGCACAGTGGCTTTTTTTTATTTATCTCTCTTTCTTAAGACTGACTCCAACCCAAGTAGCCTACACCAGACACATTTCTGTGGGTTTTTTGTTATGCATTGATAACATTAGCTTAAAAGGAAAAAGGAGAAAATAAAAAGAAATATAGTTTTCAAAAAGATCAGACACAAAGAGTACATACACAGCTCTGTTAAATTAAGAACAATATACGGGAAACACAGAAGACTGTGGAAAAAAATGTGTACGCAGCTTAGATTGCAATTGATTCACTGAATGTTTCACAAGATAGATACAATGGAATGGTAATTAAATGGTTTTCTAGCTCAAAACCATAAACCAAAATAAACTCTTCCAGTCTAATTATGTTTAGTTAATTTAGGTCTAATAAAGGAATGGAGGGATCGATAGGTGGAGTTGGAAGGGAACAGTGCACATTCTGGAGAATATTTAGTTTTAACTTGAAGAAGAATGAAGAATTTCTATAAAAGTTGCCTGTCTTGGATAAATAAACAACATAAGCTAAAGAATATAAGAAATGTAATGAACTTGAGGTGTCTGTTGCAATGCCAAGTCATCTACAGTCCAGAATTTGAATACTGAAGTGGATGAAAGATATTTTAACCAAACAGGAATAAAAACAGATACCTACTGAATACGAGTAAATTAAAAAAAAAATTAGTGAAAATGTTCTAGTCTGTTTCCTAGAGGGATTCACCAAGATGTATGGAACAGATAGTAAACTTTCTGTTCAGAATTTCACTTTGCTCCAGCATTTGCTTTTCAATGACTTTGAACTAAAATTATCAATCTCAAGTTAAAACTGAACACAGTGGTACCAAGGCTATTTCCTTATCTTGACAGAAATACCCTTGCCACCTGTAATCAGACAACAACTAAAAAAGTCAGCAATATTATTATATATAATAATCTCAAGTTTCCAATAATTAGTAGTACCTATTAGTGAAGACACTGCCTACAGTGTCTTTGCATGGAATACTGTCAGATCATCTTATTTATCTTATTTAGGAAATCTCAGCACACCACATGAGAATAAAAGGTAATAAAGACCTAAAAAGGCTCAGAAATCACTTTAATAAAATAATTAGCTCCACAAGAAGTTCAACTGCCCATACCTTTTCTTCCCTATAAAACTCATTTCTTCTATGATAAGGAAAACAATGGAAACATCAATGAAATTTAAAAAATAATAAATTAGCTATTTAGAAATGAGCAGGTAGATTCAGGAGCAGAATATGTTCCTGAGGTTAAAGAACATCAGATTGAAAAAAAAAAAAAAATTAAAATCTTTGCGGCCAGCAACAGAATTTGCAGCAAAATAAGATGGTGACTTAACTTGAAGTAAATGTTTCTACCTTTTCTTGACAAGAACTAACCTTGACAAAGTTCCAGAGGAACCTTCTGATATGGAAGCCATCTGAGTTCTTTTTTTGTTCTTCTGAAGCAGCTGGTACTTGTCATTTTGAGAGTCTGAACACCTGACAAATTTTTGGCAGGTCTGAACAAGTCTGGCAATTTCTATTAATTTATATTACTGTCAAAAATATTTCAAGAGCCCAATGCTCAGTTATCACAAGAGGGCACTGCAGGAATGCCTGCTAAAAAGTACCCAAAGATTCATCTGAAGCATGTTGGTTATTGTTTCCTTTTTCATTTTCTCCTTACATTAAAGTAGAATATAGACAAAAATGCTGAAAGATCTCAGTTTGTTAATTAAAAATAATAATCTGGTGAAGACATCCAAGAATTTATTCAATACAGCGTCAAAACACTATGTTATCAAATTTTTAATGTTTACTATTCTTTATGGGTCTCTAAAACATTTCTTCCAGCTCTATCTTTCCCTTATAATCTTTTTCATGACCAAGTGTTCTCAGTAGATGTTTTACAGTGTGATCAACAGCCCATTTGAGGTGCCTCTGTAAAAATACACACAGCATAGGGGACAAGCAGGAGGAGCTGAAAGCCACAGTGCAACTATCAAATCTATGATCTGATTGCCACAGCTGAAACATGGTGGGATGAATCACTCAACTGGAATGCTTGTCAGCAACAGGAGACTCTTGCTCTGAGGATATCCTCCTTCCATAGAGGATAATTTCTTATTTCAGGTGATAGACAGCCCAACCAGAGGACAAGTGTTACTAGACCAGTTGCTTGCCAACACGGCTGAACTAATTAGAGATGTAAGTATGGACTACAGTGATCACAGCTTGATGGAATTCACAATGATGAGGAGAGTTGGAACACTGATTTTTGAAGAATAAACCTTCAGTTATTTAAGAAATTGGTGGATGGGACTCTCCAGGAAACTGCCCTCAGGAACAAAGGAGATGAACAGAACTGACAGCTGTTTAAGCATGTTTAGAACGAAAGATATCTTGACTCCTATGTGTAAAAAGTCAGACAAGGATTGCACGAGACTGTCATGTCTCAGTAAGGGCCTTCTGACCCAATTAAAGTGTCAGAATGGAATGCACAGGCACTGGAACCAGAAGTATGTCTCCTGAGAAGAATACAGGGATAACATCTAGACGTGTAGGGATCAAATTGGGAAAGCTAAGACACAGCTGGAGCTGAATTTGGCAAGGGATGCAAGGCAGAAAAAGAACTTTTACAAGGATATTTTCTGGAAAAGAAAGATGAAAGAAAATGTACCCAGCCTTACAGAAGTAGTGTCCAGCAACATGGAGAAGGCCTGAAGTACTCAACAAATTTTTGCCTTATTTTCCAATGGCAATTTCTCTTCCCACCTCTCTCAAGTCCCTGAACCTCAAGGATTGGTGAACAAAGTCCCTCCATCATAAGCAAGGATCAGGTTCAAGGCTTCATGAGGAATATACAAAAGTCCATGGGTCAAAATAGGATATATCCCAATACTCCTAAGGAGTTTTTTGATGTAGTTGCCAATTTGCCACTCTCCCTGACATTTGAAAAGTGATAGCAAGTCACACGGAGCTCCCAGTGGCTGTAGAAAGGGAAACTATAAAGTTGTTTTTTAAAGAGAGTGGAAACAAAGACCCAGGGAACAACCAAACTGTCAGCTTAATCTCTGTTTCTGGGAAGATTACGAAGCAGATACTTCTGCAAAGTGTATACAGACTAGGGAACACAAGGAAATTATTAGAGACAACCAACATGGGCAAATCATGCCTGACTAACCTAGAAACTTTCTATAAAGGACTAACTGTGTTAGTGGACAAGAGAAAAACCATGGGTATCGTCTACCTGGCCTTTGATAGAATACCCCACAAGATCCTTACATTTAAACTTGAGAAATTTGGGGTTGATGGGTGGGCTGTTAGGCATATAAGGAATTGGCTGCATGACCATGAGTTACAGCTGTTGACTCAGTCAGGTAGAAACCAGTAAAAGGTGTTGTCCCTCGAGAGTCTCAGCACTATTTAATGTCTTAATCAATAACACCAGTGGGATTGAATATA
Organism: Rhabdornis inornatus; assembly: GCA_013397075.1. Classification (NCBI taxonomy): domain Eukaryota; kingdom Metazoa; phylum Chordata; class Aves; order Passeriformes; family Rhabdornithidae; genus Rhabdornis; species Rhabdornis inornatus. Next base: position 2,116,898 of record VWZS01009792.1, read on the forward strand.
CCCTTAGCAAGTTTGCAGATGACACTAAGATGAGTGGTGCAGTTAGTTTGCTAGAGGGAGGGGACATCATCCCGTCCAGAGTGACCCTGACAGGCGTGAGGAGTGGGTCCATACGAATCTCATGAAGTTCAACAAGGTCAAGTGCAAGATCCTGAAGCAATGTTGGGGCAATTCCTGATATCAGTACAGACTGGGGGATAAATTACTTGAGAGCAGCCCTGGGCAGAAGGGCAGATGTTATTGGTTGATGGAATGCTGGATATGAACTATCATTGTGTTTACAGTCCAGAACCTCCTGTGTGCTGGGCTGCATCCAAAGCCCCGTGGACAGCAGGGCAGGGAGGGGATTCTGCCCCTCTGCCCCGCTCTGCTCAGACCCCACCTGCAGGGCTGCATCCAGCTCTGGGGTACACAGAAAGACACAGACATGTCAGAATGGGTCCAAAGAGGGACAGGAAATATTATCAGGTGGCTGGAACACCTCTCCTATGAGGCCAAGCTGAGAGAGATGGGATTGCTTAGCCTGGAGGAGAGAAAGCTGGAGAGACACCTTATATTATAGAAATATAAAACACCTTTTGTTATAGAAAGAGAGTTTATAAGAAAGATGGAGAGAAACATTTTTCCAATGCTTGTAGTGACAGGACAAGGGGAAATGGTTTTAAACTTATATTTCTACTAGACATATGAAATATTTTTTATGATGAAGATGGTGAGACACTGAAACAGGTTGTCTAGAGAAGCTGTGGATGCCCTGTCATTTGAAATATTCAAGGTAAGATTGGGTGGGGCTTCAAACAAACTGCTCTAATGAAAAATGTCCCTGGCCATGGCAGGGAGGCTGGACTACATGAACGTTAAAGCAACCACTGCACTCCTCATAAGAAAAACCATGCAGCACAATCCAGCCCCATGATCTTCAGAAAATAATTCCTAACAAATTATGTCTCCTACATTTTCTGCTCGTGGGGATTCCTGTTACTGAAGACTCCATTTTTCCAGGGAAAACCTTGTGCATTTACTTTTGAAGGTATGCTTTGCAGGAGGTAAGGTATTTATGTGAATAATTATACCATGTGCATACCTGTATTTTAGATGGTGTTTTTTTATTCCTAAAACAGACTACAGCGGGTATATGATATGCTTTAATGAACCAACAAGGTTATGATTTGGTTCTAAAGTTGGTTGGCTGTTTGATTTTACTAACAGCGTAGAGACATATTTTTTTCCAGTTAAAATAGACTCAATCTTTGCCAAAACAAACTATTAAATGCATCTTGAAGCTAAACTATATACATATATATGTATGGTGTTATGTCACTAATCACACACAAGAATCCCTGCTAAAGCAGAAACAAAAGTTAGAAGACATTTTTCCCAAACATAAAAGGTCATGGCAAATGATTTTCTCATAAGATAAAATATTTTGATATCATGTATTTCTTAATTTTCATAAGATCCTAAAAATCTGGCATTTTACTGCTCCAATATTTTTGCTAAATTAGTGCTCTTAGTATTGCTAAAACAATAAAATCAAAATAAAAAACTCTGGTGTCATAAATACATTTTTTAAAAAAATTGTTATGTATTTTGATTCCAGCAAACTGACCTTTTAAAGGGGAAAGATATTGCATCAGAATTATTTTGAATAATTTTGCTTACTAACATACCCTCACTAAAATAATTTGAAACATCCTGAACCCTGTGAAATAGTTTTTTTCTATATCTGTTTTAGTCACCTTCCCTTTGGCATGCCCTAAGTGAACAGGGACTATCTACATGAGTAAGAACAACTTTTGTTTTTGGTGGGTGAGCTGATGGCTGCTGGCTACTTTATGTTGTACAAGAAATACAGTCTATATCTCTGTGTTCTAGATATCATAAAAATTCAGGTGTCTTACAAATATGAGCTAGCTAGAAAAGACAGGATTTCCCTTCTGTGAATGTAAAATAAAATTTAATCTGCCTTCAGACTTACAAGTAATTTCTTTTATTTTTTCAGTTTGTAACTTCAAGGTGTCTTCAAAGCTCAGGAAAACCCAGACTCTGTAACTGGTTGACACTATTCTCTTAAAAACTTGATGTAAAGCAAGTCTGTGCATCTCTTTGATACCAAACTAGGAACTAAATTTCAGGTTAATCATATCAGTGCATTATTTTAAGGTGACTTTGCTGTTTTTCAAGATGAGATAAGTGAAGATGGGTCATAAAATGCAGTACAGTTCTGGTAAGCTTCTTAAAAATGGTAAGGTTAAGCTAGATTTAAGAAGCTGATGGAAATTCACATCATAAAATAATCTCTTCAAGGCAAAGAATCAGCAAGCCTGTGATTTCAAAACAGAATAAAAATCAAATTTCCCAGTAGTACATATTCATGAACTAACTTTCTGTTTCTCTGTCAGCTGCAGCAGATGCATAATATATGTTGTCTATGCACATACTATTTTGCTAGAGCAGTGGTTAAAAAATTACTTGCATTGTACTTAGATTCATCACATTTCAAATGCACATTTGTCTTCCAATGATGAAGGGATATATTCTACACATTTTGATAAAATTGTGGCTTCAGCAAGTTTTGTTTCCTCCCCAGGTCCTTTGATGGCTAAAGGTCTTCCCATGTCAAATTTTGTGAGATGTGTTAGGATTTTGGAATGTGTGTTCCTCTCATTCCATAGACAATTTTGCAAGTGGGTGTATGCAATAATTAAATAGTTTGTATTACTACAGGGGGAATCTTGATCAGCTGTAGTGGGTACAGCTCTAGTTTGGCCAATATGCTGAGTCATTCACCAAAGTGGACTTGGCATGAAAACTGTGCACTATCCTCTCAGTTCCTTACGAATGTTCACACACAAATGTTTGATATCCTGAGAGCTGGAACTGATTTCTTCTTTTTCAACCCATTTAAGAGGATTTGCTACTTAAGTATAAACTGAATGGTACTAACTGAATGATAGACTTGTGTTGCTGCAGCATCTTTCTGCCTGTCTGAATTCTGGTATTCAACTACTGTTTCAGCCACTGAGGTCTTTTCACTGATGGGTGAAATCTCAACAGCCTCCTAACAGCACTCTGGCATAGAAATAATTTTTTGTACTTGATGAGAATGTTACTTAAAAAAGAACATAATCTTTTCTGAGTTTAGAGCTAGGAAAAACGCAGCATAATATCTGATAGACTCCTTTAAAATATACTTGATAATCTTGTACATGAAAAGCCAGCTGCTTTTCCCACCATCACAGAAGGAAACATTCTGTAGTTCTTGAAACATGTAAAATGTGTTTCAAGTGAGAGCATTCAAGTTGAAAATTCCTCCTGAGTACTCATAGAAATTCTGTAATGAAGAAAGACAGAGAAAGCAGACAGTTCAGGAGACTGTGGAGGAAAATTCTGGTCATTATGCTGTTTGCACTCATGTGGACTATTTTAACTAAAAGTTTTTAATAGCAATTAAAAAAAATATATAGGTCATACAGAAATGATTGATAATACACAAAAATCAAGGTGGCAATGGAGATTAGCTCAATTTGTCAGAGCGTGGTGCAAATAATGCCAAGGTTGCAGGTTTGATCCTTGTACTGGGCCATTCTCTCTGGAGTTGAACTCACTGGTCCTTGCATGGATCCCTTCCAGCTCAGAATATTCTATCATTCTGTAAATAAAATACATCCCTTAAAAATATTTCTGCTTTTCCTTCTAAATATTTTACTCCCTAAACTATGATAATGTCTGAAATGCTATTAAGTCTCCCAGAAATACAACAGCCTAGTAATCATAGGAAATGTTAAAATTCAGAGTTGAGTGACAAGTTTAGTTGCACATTTTTTAAAATGAATTTTAATGTAGATGCATAAAAAAATATGTAAGGGATATTAAGCAGAGTTGAATTCCTAAACTCTGGATCTCATGCTGTGGCAATAATGAAGAAGACAAATATGACAATAGGTATTAAAAACTTATAGTTGATAGCCTTTCAGTGAAAGTATCAGAAGATATGCATATATTATTAGAATTGTTCAAATATAATGCAATTACCTTAAAAAATCATTAAAGTTTGGAAAAGCCAGGATATATAATATTACATACTTGAAGAAACTGTCAGGGTGTCTTGGCAAGGTTTTCTGCAAGATTAAGGGCAGTAAGAAACCTGCCAATATTGGCACTACACTGCACTAATAAATAACACAGGATATTTATATAAATCAACAGTTGGCACAGAGCTTACTTTTCTTCCTGCAAAGTTTGGCATCTTTCTCCTATGCTGAAAAAAAAAAAAAAGAAAAAGGCTTTGCTCTTTGCTGTGTTTTATTGCAACAGGTATTTGAAGTTGACAAGTGTAGAACTTGTAACAGAGATTGTAATGCTTGAGCATTATATTACTGTTACATACTGGTTTTACAGTTGCTTCCCAAAGTTGCTTCTGATTTCAAACAGCTTTGATCATATGGGATTGATATTTTTGTCAGATGTTTTAGTACCAAGTACTATCATTATCTTGTGTTTATTTTTAAAAAGTCTGTCCTGATTCTCTAACCCACCACCCCAAATCTTGATTTCAAACAGCCTTGTGTTCTTGAAAGTAAAGATTTACCATTTTGGTTTTAAATACCTTGCAGATGCTCAGTAGCAATTCTTTAGAGCTCTGTTACTTAATTCTTCAAAGATTTTCTTTGCATTGGGAAAGTAAGACTGAAACCTGGGACTGAGTCTAGTCAGGATGCCACAATAAGAGAAGTGCATCAGAAAACTTTCAGTGTGGCATCAGTGGGGAAAATTAAAGTGGCTGGTAAAAAGTCTGCTATGGACAGGATGAAGGGGAATGACATGGTAAAGGGTTCAAAGGCATTATATTAAAAGTTGTCGGCAAAGAAGGCTCTGTATTTCACCAGCACATAGCATCTGTTTCGGCAAACTATTCAGCCATTCAAAATTCTTTTCTGTGTGCTCTGCTCCACCTTTCCCAGACTCTGGAATTCTCTGCATCAGTCATATTTTCCTTGCACATATTATCAAAAATATTTTCTTTTTGCCAGACTGACAGACAGGTGCGGTGATGTGTCTGTACAAATGTAAAAGTGTGTGCAAAGATATTTCCCTGATCTTGCAGATGAATGAGGCACACTATCCCTGGAATATTCCTAAAGAAAACAGGAGAGACCTTCACATGGTGAATTCCTGTTGTGGGCTGGATAGAGAGAATAATAAGTACTCAGGCTACTGAGAGAGATTCAGGTGTCATGAGGATATTTCAGGGTTTATATTTCTTACTCTGTTGGGTTTCTACTTCCTTTCGTCATTTCTCAGCAGCAGCAAAAATAGGGAAAAGAAAAAGGAAAAAAAGCAACTGTCTGGAGATATTTGTCCATATGTGGTACTGATTTTTGTTTTCACTTTGCTGTATTCCACATTGTGAAAAACAATGGCAAGGATTAGTCTGTTCTCTGTGTTTCTTTGAACCTTCAGGAGAAGTTCTCATTTGTATACAAATTCTACCTGTTCAGTCTCACAGAGCAAAGCCTCATTCTGCTGTAATTAAATCAGACAAAAAAACCCAGCCAAACAAGAACCAACAGATGGTGTGCATCGTATGACAATCTTTAGGAGTCACTTTGAAGTAGTGCTCTTTGTAATAAGCCCTGTCAGAGCATGGTGTATTAACAGTTTCCCCATTTTCAGGTTTCAAAAATGTTTTGTATGATACGTTGAAGAAACAAATATTTATCTGCTTTTATTATTTAATCTTCATCTATATTGAATATTGATCAGGGGGCCACAATTCACATCAAGAACCAAATGCACAGAGCAAGCTAAACCTCTGGATAAAAATATTGCTGACTTCAGAACACACAGACGTATTCAGAAATGTATTTTCAAGTGTTTTCCAGAGCACAGGACCTTAGAGGATTAAATTCAGAAAGAATCAGGGAGTAGAAATTTTTCATCAAAAAGGAAATTATTGACGCATTTAACTACACTTTGATTATTAGCACATTAATCTAATGCAATAAAAGTTTTTAAGAGTAATGCTATGGTTTTCTGCTAGCAAAGAGGAAGTGAGATTGCAGGAGATTCCCTTCTGGGCTTGTTTATGTCTTGCCATCCCCATTCCTTGTTTCTGACAGCTAACACCCACTTCTCATGCAAATCCTGCCTTGAACTTTTTGCTCCAAGGAAAATCTTACTTTTCTAAGACCACATTGTAATTATATTTGTCATTCTTGTCATATTGCTTAAATGTCACTCTGGAAAAAATAATACAGTAATTAGCAGTGATTTGTGAAGAATGTTTGCTCTGGGTCTAGTTCTTCAGAGCAGCAAGCCTCTAACTTTTGTATTGGGGGATTACACTTCTTGCTTCCTGTAGCAGTCAATGATTTTGGCCTCTTCACCACAGACCTGGTGTAGATTTGTCTTTGTGCCCACATTCCTGGGCACATCTCTATGCATGCACAATCCCTTTTCTGGTGTGCTGCAAACTCTCACCTGTCCACTTCCAGTACAGCAACTAGTGTGACTGAAAAAACAGAAGAAATGTTCTTGCTGTCAAACTGCTTTGTCTTGTCTACTCGGGATATTGCAGGGATTTTCTACACTGCCTTCAATTTAAACAACACTGGCCACGCTCTCTATCCAAAATCCTCACATTGTAGAGGTCACTGTGAGGCACTCACTTCCCGTTTGCTTAAGAATACCTTCTCCAGCAATAAATTTTATTCTGTAGAATATTTTGAAATGCCTTACTTTAAACAGGAACTGACCTTTGTGGGGGTTGACTTTAACAAAGCTAAAGATTCCGATTTAAGGAATGAATTTTAAGCAGATATGTGAGCTGAAAAAAGATGTTTACTCCTTAAGAACAATAAAAATAAAACAGAACAATATCAGGTGCAACTGCATCTTGTTACCAGATAAGAATTGCAGCAGATAATTTACACATTAAAGATTTTTAAAAGAATTATGCTGAAATTCCAGATGTGACTGAAATGTAGATCATTTAAAAAACAAAAATTCCACATCACTGACTAGGAAAAAAAAAAAATTCCACCCAATAGTTTATGGTATCTTTTTAAGTTTTTATATAATACAGGCTATTTAATATTTTATTAATTTTTATATTTCACTTTCAAATACAACTAATAAATGCATCATCTTTTAATACAAATTTCAAAAAATTGAAGCTGTAAACTGTGTAGATATAAAGGTTGGTGTCAGAATGAATCACATTTTTGTCATTTGAAGTTGTGTATCTCAAATATATGAGCAAAGAATGGTTGTGAAGTTTTTTGGTGGATTGCCATATTTTAGACTTCCAAAAGTAGGCCAAAATCTGGGTTTACTGGCATTTTAAGGACTAAAACCACATTTTGTAGAATATGAAATAATAAACACCTTTTACAGGAAGCAAAACGATATCATTCTAGATGACAGTCATGTCAAATTGCTCTTCTCAGCACATGTGAATACGTTTTGTTGTATTTTTCAAATTATATGTTTCTTGTGTTTTCTTGTGTGCTATGGAACCATTTCTAAGAATTCTATTGCTAATTTTTATTTTTCCATGGACCCACTTCTAAAGTGAAACGTTTGATACTGATAGCTGCTTGGAGGTTCTTCCTCTTTTTTTTCCTCTCCACATCAAAACATTGTTCTTGTCTTTCCTTTTTCTAATCCGTTTTTGAAGCTCACTTCTCTCACTTTCAAGAATGTTCATGGAGAGTTCCATGATAACCCTGTAACATCACACTATACCAGACACTTTTGCATTGTAAATGTCTGACTTGGGATGAAAATTATGAAATAATATCTATTTCCTAAAAGTGTGGTTTTTTGCTGCTATGCTAAGGACATTTAGTTACACATTTCTTTATAATCCCGTGACAGTGTTATGTTTATAATAATTTCTTGTCTACACTAGGATCTCTTTCTGGGGTTCAGTATTCCCATATTTGGAAAAAGGCTTTTCTGAGGAGCTGTGTGAGCTATGCCATGAGATAGGTGGTGAATAGATTCCATGAGATACACCATGAAATATAAAATGAGAGCATTACAGTGGTCAGGATGGCCTGTTGATGGTGGTGATAAGTTATCAGGTGACCCTTAGTGTTTCCACTGGCCACGTGAAGAGGGATTGATACTGACATGTCACAGCTCTGTTCTGCCCTCACACAACACCCACAGCCTTTGCAGCCTCTCTCTGTAACTCTTGATATGCCTCTTTTACATATAAATTTGGTGGCCCCCTGTCTGTGCCTTATATAACAGCAACAAGATATTTTGACTACAGTCCCACCCTTACTTCTCCCAAAAATATAATTTAGCATTTGAAGTCCTCTGTGTCAGAGGATCAGGATGCAACCATCTTGCAGACAAATCAACAAGCCTGCTCACCTCTCCTCCCTAAAGTAGGCCAGATTTATGCCTCCAACTGGGTTGGAGTTAACCAGGAACACTTGTACATAGTGCTATACACCGATATTTTGTAGGTCTAGTGAATTATCGCTGGTAATCTAACAGGAATCCAGAATCTGTTGTTTTAATAAACTACACTATTTGTGAATCTGTGAGAGTGAAAGTTCCTGTTAGACTCAACCAGACTTACAGTGTTCAGTTGGTGAATCATGTTATTGGTGAGGCTGGGATCATAAGTGAGACCAGACTTATAGTGTAACCCACACTATTTGCTCATCTGGGATCTTACTGAATGCAACCAAGCTTATAATGCCAAATTAATAGAACAGAAATTAAGCCCAGCTGCACCCAGCCCCTCTGATCACTGAGAAAACAACTGGAAAGCAAGAGTTTCATCTTTTACCAAATTTCTATACTCCTAACATAACAACACTAACAGCTTCATATCCCTGCACTGTTTCTTAAGACCATTTTGGATGCTTTCCTTTAATTTTTATACTGCAGGGAGAATTTCTATGGAACTTCTTCACTGTATATTTCTGTTCTTCACTAAGTCATTGCAATATTAAAAACTGTTCCTGTCTCATGCCTTGCTCTTGCTCCTAAACTTCTGCTTTAAGAAATTTACTTGACTCAAATAGGTTGAGAGATCACAGTGTTCTGAGATTCCCTGTACAACTACTCCAGAAGACGGATCTTGTTGTATTCTGAAGTTTGAATATATTTCCTCATAAATATGTGACTCCTTTCAAGCATTGTCAAATTACAGCATAGGGCCCAGGATTGCACCCAGAGTTTTCTGATTTCTTGGGAATGAGACTTTGCAGCTTCCTTGGTCAAGCCTGTTTCACTGCACCATCACCTGTACAGTAAAGAAGTTCTTCCTCATATTCAGGTGGAACTTTATTGTGTTTGTTTCTGCCTGTTGCCTTTTGTCCTGCTTTTTCTTAGTGTTTGGTATGTCCATAAAATTCACCAGAAAGACATAGCATCAGTGTGACCTTGTTGCTCCCTGTCAAAAAAATATTCCTTGAATGAAAAAACTAATTGCTTGTTGAGGTATTCTGCAGCATACTCAGACCATAAAATGGTGTCATCTAATTCTTTCAGCTACTATTTATGCACATATTCCTGGCATTAAAAGACGAAAAGCAAGGAGGTGTTTTTTTGGTTTTTGTTTTTGTTTATTTTTTAGTTCAATTCTAGAAACAAAAGCTCTGGAAAGGAAAAAAAGGCAAAGTCTTTGGAAAAAAACCTTTTTTGACAAAACAAAAAAATAATTGTCTTCTCAAAATGACCTCCTTTTCTTTTTTTAGGTGCAAATTTTTTGTCACTTCAACCTGATTTTGCAGATAGCTTTGGTTCCTTTATATTTGTTCATAAGTTAATTTACCACGTGTAAAAGAAAAGAAGGTAAAAAAGAAGGAAAAAGAAGTACACAACCCAGGATCTTAACTACAACTGACAGCAGTCTTAGACTTTTTACAGCCTGAAGTCCAGACTCAAGGCATACAGTCTTCAGCTTTTTTCTGCACAGCAGATTACTGTGCACATCATCGGTGCATTGCAGCATAGCTGCAAGTCAAGTTTTTTTCTGAGGGAAGCTGAGAAGATGAGAAAAAGGTTATGCTACTCTCTTACAGAGGCTGAAATTTGGAAGATTTTTAGAAATGAATTTTTCTTAAATGACATTGCTGCCATCCCTAGATCTTCAAGGCAAATAATGCATCCTTCTGTTTTACTAATCCAAATATTATATTTAGGCTGGAGGAATGTAATTAGCTTTGGCTTATAATCAGTTGTTGACAATACTAAGCTTTAAAATAATTTCTTATTCAAATAATTACTCATGCTGATTTGAAGCATTTTAATGCATCATCAATATAAAAATTCTCATACAGAGTGAACGGCATGTTAGTGCATAAGCTTTTAATTCTGTACACCTTCATCACACCTGATAGCCAAAATTTTCACAGACAACAGTTTACACTGATTTGTAACTATTTTAAGTGCTTAGGCTTCAGTACATTCAAAATTCTCGGTCATTTGCTTGTACTATCAAAGCATTTGAACATCCAGGTTTGGTTTCTAGGTCTGAATGATATATGTGCATTTTCTCTAAAACAACACTAAACAAGCCAGAACTAGTTGTCTAAGGCATTAGATAAATATAATATGGATTATAATGATTGTCCATACATGCCCAGTACAAGTTAATATGCATGCTTTGATGAAAAAATTGTTATAAATTCATCCACTGATATATGCACATCTTTGCAAAGTTAATATGTGTTGTGATGAACACACATTCTTTCTCCACATAGGCATTTATGCTAATATGCTAAAATATGATTCTTTAGTACAGGTTCACACTCTAAGTTGTAGATGGCAAAGATAATTTTGAAATGCTGGCTGGACTCTTTTCTCCATTCCTTCCTCCTCTGCATGCTGTGTTGGAAGAGAGAAGTGGAAACCCAGATTTTCTGTTTACTCTTAGGAGGCTGTTACTCAGATTCTGACAGAGAGGAAGATACATGTTTGTGACATCCTTGGCTTCTGGGTTAGCTCAGCTTGATTGTTGTAAACCATTTCTGCTGTATTTTGAAGAGATGACTGAGAGGGAACCTCATCAGTGTCTGTCAGTGTCTGCAGGGAGGGGTCAGAGCATGGACCAGGCTCTGCTCAGTGGTGCCCAGCAATGGGACAAGAGGCAATGGGCCGGAATTGATGCACAGGAAGTTCCACCTGAACATGAGGAAGAACTTCTTCACTGTGCAGTGACCAAGCACTGGAACAGATCACTCAGAGAGGGCGTGGAGATTCCCTTCCTGAAGATATTCCAAAACCATGTGTGTGCAATCCTGTGCTGTGTGCTCTGGGATAGTTGGACCAGACCTGACCCATTGCGTGATTCTGTGATCTTATGGTGCTCATGTTCACTATGACAATACTTTGTGTCAAACATTGCATTGTCCAAAGGCAGCATGTGCTCCTTCCATGGAAGAGTTAAGATGCTTATTTTATAAAATAATTGATGATGAAGATCAGTTTTCCTTAACTGGAGGAGATAAGAAGCAATACTCTCTTTCTCTTAGGCACCATCAGAACGAAATGACATTTTGACCTGTGGAAATTTGTTGTATCTATGCATAGATGTATGTTCAAAGCCCAGCTGCTCTAAAATGGGTATTTATTCCTCCTTTTCCAAAATTCTTTAGAAAGGCAAAATGTGACATTTCATGGTCATACAGACTCTTCAAAAATATTAAAGAACTGAGAAATAGAATCTGGCATTTGATCCCTACAGAAGATTCTCCTGGACTCAAAAGAATGACAAATAAGAAGGCAAGAGGTAAGGGTGAAGGACTCCTTGACATAAGACCTTATGCTACCATGACTGAAATAACATCATTGAATTCCACCATTCAAGATAGAATTGAATTCATGCTATATGTTATCAAGACCCAACTCTTTTGGTTTGTTTGTTGTTTTGTTGTTTTTTATTTTTACCCTTTTATATATGTTCTGGAAGTCTATTATATATATTTGGATGTGTTTACATCAGGCTAGCAGCCTGTCAGTTTGAGAGTTTCCCCAGGGCTCAATTTTAGAGCCAGGAGTGAAGCTTGTCAGAGTTCAAGGAGTGTCTGGGCAATGCTCTTAGTCAGAGGATTTAATTGTAGGTAGTCCTGCAAGGAACAGGGAGTTAGATTCGATGGTCCTTGAGGTTCCCTTCCAACTTAATATATTCCATAATTCTACGATTAAAAAAAGATGGCTGGTCCCCAAAGTCATCTACATTTTTGATGAGTTTGATATGTAAATACATCTGAAACACTGGCTAAACTCTTTCTGTTAAAGAATTCTCTCACAAAGTACTTTTATCCTGAAACCAGAGAAAAATTCGAACAGAATTATTTGTGGAGAAAGTTTGGATAAGGTAAAGGCAAGAGGTTTACTATTCAGTTACCTATCATAAACAAAAATTTCGGTATCTGCACACTGCAGTTAGGTATGGCAAAATTTATTTGCTTTAAATAGAACAATATTATGGTTTATTCATAATAGATTATATTGCATAGATCTTGCACTAGCATTTGTGTACTAGAATTTTCTGTGCGAAAATAATCAAGTATTCACTGTTTATTGAAAAACGTAAATAGTCCTGTGTTATTTTTCAAATATATTTAATTAATTGTCTATTAGACGTGTCACAGGGTGGAAATAGAAAGGAAAGCAAGGTGTAAATATCTCATTCTTTTCTCACCGATCAATATTCACTATAAGCCCATTTCTCTTGGCTCAATTTAATACATTTAAGTTAATCTGGGGAAAATTATTATTTAATTTCAGAATTTTGAGTCCCCTTTCCCCTTCTGTGAATCTATTGATCTAAGACATAGATATTTTCCTTCTTTAAATTACAATTAGCAAAAGTATTTCTGATTCTAGTTAAGATTTCTAGCCAATTTGTCCAGATTAAGAACATTTTACATTGTTTTTTATAATGTTATTGTTGTTCTGTAAAGTTCCCAAGTTCAATTTGGCTCATTTAAAAAAAAAAAATTATTTTATTTGCTTTAATTATGGTTATGATAATTCTGCTGTGTAGCAGAAACATCCTAGGATAAATATCTTTTTACATTTATATTTTTATATTTATTAATATCCTGTGGCAATGTTGCAAACTGCCCATTTTATTACAGAAAACTGAATATGATGGAGAACAAAAAAGGCAAGCCTTTGCCTCAAGGCACGGAGATGCAATTTTATCAGGCTTTTAAAATATCCCAACTTGTGTATGTTTTCATAGACTCTTGCTGTTAAACAGGTAAACTCCTGCCCGTTTCACATTAGTTCCATCCTGCCAGAAATCCTGTGTATCATGAGAGTAAGGATACCTGCATATCCTCAAAGTATAACAGCTCTAATTCTTTCCAGAAACCGAAAAGATTAAGTAGACTTTGCATGTGATAAAGCATTCCAGCTTCCAGTGCAGAAGCAGTGGGACCAAAGTCCAGAGAGCTTTTGGTACCCATGTTTTTCAAACTTTACACACGTAGACATAGCTTTGTCACACTTTAGCTCTTAAATAGCAGCCCCTTGTGTGTTTCCCAGATTCCATTTGATAAAACACTTTTAGAAGAAATTACAGTCTTACTAGTTTTCCTTAGGGTGTTGGAGATACTTTGGTTAAATTTAGCTAATGAATAAAGCACTAAGTCCCATGTCATACGATCACAGAATCACAGAATCATAGAATGGTTTGGATTGAAAGAGACATTCAAAATCCTCCCATTCCAACCACCTGCCACGGGCAGGGACATCTTCCACTAGACCAGGTTGCTCAGAGCCCCATCCAGCCTGGCCTTGAACACTTCCAGGGATGGGACAGCCACAGCTTCTCTGGGCAACCTTTACCAGTCTCACCACCCTCATAAAAACAGATTTCTTCCTTAAGTCCAATCTAAATCTACCCTCTTTTACTTTAAAACCATTACCCCTTGTCCTGTCACAACAGGTCCTGCTAAAAAGCCTATTCCCATCTTTCTTATCAGTTTCCTTTAGGTATTGAAAGACTGTTGTAAGGTCACCCTAAATCTTTATCTTTTCCAGGCTGAACAATTGTACTTGTCTCAGCCTTTCCTCACAGGAGTGTTCTATCCCTATGATCCTTTTTGTGGTTTACCTCTGGAGCTGCTCAAACAGGTCCCTGCCTTTTCCATGCTGAAGATTCCAGTCCTCAATACATAGGACAGATCTAACTAATTGATATTTATTTTCACTCAGTTCTCTGTAGAGCTAAAGATCTGGTAAGTGGCGAGGAAAGAAGAGCATGCAATGTCATTATCCTTTTGCTCATGTGTACAGAATGGATTTAGCATAAAAAGTCTAATAATACACTTGTACTTTCAGTACCAAATTAATATTATTGTAAATTAATACTTTCCTGTGTTTGCATATACACACAACATTCATGCATATATATAACAATCCTGTTTGTGTTTGTTTAGCATTGTACTTCACCAATTATAATTTTCTGAAATCCAGTTATTCTTTATAGGGATAATCTTTGCAGGAAAAAAAATAAAATCCCCTCAAAAAATTTAACTTCATTCTGCATTTGGGGAAAGGAGCAGCAGATGATACCAAAATCTACATATCAGTGCACAGATGCATGAAGGTTGTAAGGGCTGAATTCTGTTATTGAGGGAAAGGTATCTTGTTCAAATGGCATTAAGCTGATTATGGAAGGAATATCGTGATTACAAATAGCTGTCCCAGCAAATGTAGGCTCTTCAAGAGGCAGCTGTGATCCAAAATCCAATGTGATCAAATAGGTTAAATGACAAGTAATCCCTGGACGTACTAAAGAATCTCACAACATTTGTTATCAGCTTTCCATTTTCTATCTGCTAATTCATCTTACATATTGACATGAATAAAAAGGAAGACATGCAAGTTTTGTTTTACAGTTAATATAAATGACTGGACTCTTCATCTATCACATAATCTTGATACAACCACATAAGAGCCAAATCTCTGCTCACCTGTGGTTTTCCTATCAAAAATAATTCCTTTGATTTGAAGGGCTTTAAGTGTCTTGTTCTCTGGAAGGATAAAGAGATACTCTTGAATCTCCTTCTCACAGCTAGTGACCTAATAACAGAACTCGATGTACTTGGTCACAACTGTGTCCCCAGACACCTCTGCTGATCATATCAGGGTTTCATCATTTCACATTTCTGAGCTTCAGCAAGCATTTCTGCCTTTAGCACTAAAGAGAATGTCCTTCTTAAATTGCTAAGAGGTCTCATGTGAGAGGTGAAAATCCCATCTATCATTTATACTGAGTAAAGACCTTAAATCATCGGAATTTGCTTCCTCTGTAAGTGCTTGTTCCTTTTTAAAATTAGATGTTCTGTAAATGTAATTAAGATAGTATTTTTCCCCTTCAATAAGAAGTACTAATATAAAAGAGAAACATCAGTTTTCAAGCAATGCAGCAATCTGGAATCTGCATCTTAATTGAACACAAGCTTTTCTATTGTTCTTGCTTAGTCAGTTTTATAACTCTAGCTTTGATGTGCATCTTTCACAATAAGACTAAAGGAACAATTTAAAAGAAAAGCTGCATATGGCAGGGTACAGTGGAATCAAAAAAAAAAATAGAAGTAGTTTATATAACAGGAAGAGCATCCAAGGTGACAGAAAAGACTATAAAATGTGTTGATTCTTGTGGGATGAAAATGTCGCATCTGAGCGCATACAAGGTACATTTTTTGTATATTTGTTATTTGGCTTTTTTTCCTCAGGATAAGAAAGCATCCAGGTATACTGTAGCTTCATCTTCTATATACTCAAATATTCAGTGAGAACACAAACCTGTCATGGGTTTATACTGCTGCAAATTGGACTGGAAAGCCCACTCTAATGCTTGACATCTGTCTTACAAGAGCTCAGTGAATTCTTACTGAAATACAGTATATCACTGAAAAGCTGTAACTACTGTCTTGGGTATTTCTTCCCTTTCTCTGTCACTTCCACGGTACATCAGTATTTTAATTTATTTTGCAGAAATACCTCCAATTCTCCTTGAAAAGTTTCACTGCTTCCTTTTGCTCATTCCTTGCTATAGAAAACTGGAGTATACTCATTTCCTTGCAATGAGCTAAATGGAAAGCAGAAAGACAACTTCCTTAATTCCTTTTTTTTCTAAAAATGAGAGGGTGTGGGGTTTTTTGTTTGTTTGTTTTGTTTGTTTTTTGTTTTTTTTTTTATATATTTTCTTTTTTTGTTTGGTTTGGTTTGGGGTTTTTTGTTTGTTTTTGTTTGTTGTTTTTTGGTTTGTTGTTGTTGTTGTTTGCGGGTTTTTTGGTTTTTTTTGTGTTTTTTTNACTCACTCACTCACTCACTCACTCACTCACTCACTCACTCACTCACTCACTCACTCACCCTTCCCTGGTGGGATAGGGGAGAATCAAAAGAGTAAATGTAAGAAAAGGTATGGGTCAAGATAGATGGTTTAATAGGGAAAGTAAAAGTCATGCACACAAGCAGACCAAGGAATTCATTCCCCAATTCCCACAGTCAGAGCAGGGTCTCATCACATTTAACAATGACTTGGGAAAACAAATATCATCTTTCCAAATATCCCCTTTCTTCTTCTTCCCCCAGCTTTAAAACCTGACCATGACACATACAGTATGGGACATCCCTTTGGTCATTTGGGAGCAGCTGGCCGAGGTGTGCTCTCTCCTAACCCCTTGTGCACCCCAGGTTCCCTCACTGGTGAGGGGGAATGAGGGGCAGAAAAAGCCTTGACTCTGCAGCAGCAAGAACAAAAACATCCCTGTTAGCAGCACTGTACAAGCACTGCTCATTGACAGCCACAACATCCCTGTGTTATCCATGCTGTTTCCACCACAAATCCAAAACACAACCGCAAACCAACTAATGTGAAGAAAATTGACTGTCCCAGACAGAGTCAGCATGGTCTCCTAGATCCCAGGAGCTCTGCTGCTTCTGCCAAAATCTCTTCCTTCCTGAGATATACATCTCCTGCTCATCACCTGGCATCAAGCTTTGTCTCTCAGTCTCAGAGCACGAAATGCACTGCTCCAACACCCATCTGACACTGGTTTGGCAATATTACTCAGGCTGCATACAAATACTCTCAAAGTTGCCTAGTCCCAGGAAAAGTGCTTCCCTGGGCACTTTCTTCAAATTTCATATATGCACCTGCTCTGCAAAGCAGTTTATGAATATCACATGCTTTTTCTTGTAGTCAATTCAAAAGATGCTTTTCTGAGAAGCCAGCTTATTCTAATCCTGAGTAATTTATTACCATTCTGGAAAGAATACTTTGAATATTGACTGAAGATATCTCCATCTGAATGTCTAAAAGAATGTACATAGAAAAATGATTTTTCTCTACTTATATCATAAATACTTCTTTGCAGTAAAATATATCTTAGATAATTGTGTCCAATTCAATAAACCTATTGAAAAAATATTTTTTTTAAAGGAAATAATTTTAATAATAGTTATCAAACAAAAAGTTTTGGATATGAATCTGTCTTCTTGGCTGATAGATAACCAATTGTAGAAACAAGTAGAGTATCTCAGCAGAATAATTCTTCTAGATTCCTTATGTTTCCTAAACATTTCTGAGGATTTGGACACCATTAAATACCAATTAACAGGTTCAGTGAAAACTGATTGAACCCTGAAGAGTAGCTTTTATTTCCTGTGAGAAAGCCTCTACTTCTAAAAGCAAGAATAGACAAAACTAAAATTATTTCTATGACAAGACATTAAGCCTTACTCTTTATTTAAGACTCTCCCTCAGACCCCCTGAGAGAGAGACACCAGCATACTCTCCCTGAACACAACTGTTCAGCTGTACAGAAAACAACTATGTCAGGTTATTGCAAACCTCTTAACAAGCTCAAAAGAAGAATATATTTTTTACTTTGGCTTTAGGAATCTACTATTGCCTAGGACTGGGCATGAATGATGAAAGAATGGATACAAAATAAGTACTACAGAACATGTACAAACTTAATTGCTACATTGAGACACAAAGGAAAAAGAGAAATAATTTTTATTGCAAGTTTGCTAATTTGCTAATTCAGTAATGCATTTCCAATGATTGTCTAACTTTCTGTTCCTCATTTGGAATGTTTATTTTTATTATTGTTTTATTTCCAGAACCTCCTCCGCTGTTTTCTGCAGTTCAGATAAGCTGCTTTACCCCAAGCTTTCACTTTAAAAATCTTTCTCCCAGAGAATTTGAGTTAGAATTTGCCTAATTCCTACCAGCATTCTACCTACAAGTTTATTACTCCAAGCCAGTTTCTGCTCAAGCAGTGACAAACCACCTGTGGGAATAGATCAGACAAATATGAATCCCAGCCAGCTGCAACTACAGCAGGCAAATTGCTGGTTCACTGGCGTAGTCTACTTTTATTTATTTGTCCCTAATTATAGGACAAGGATTTTAGAAAATAAAATTATAGCTGTTTTCTGGAAAGCCAATCTCTCCCAGAAGAATATGTTCGAACAGTATGGAAAAAGTTTATTTAAAAAAATACTGTATCTTTCAAAATTAGCCTTCATCTGTGTAGACTGGCAATCAAATGTTACTTCGAATTGTAATCCAAGTAGTATAAAAGGGAGAAAAAAAGTCCCTGGTGAACAAAGTGTTCAGTCTTCTTCCTTTAAAATAAATGATCTGTACAGGAGAGTTTTGAATGCAAGATTAATGTACATTTTATTAAATGAATACTTGCCATATACAATCTCACAGATGAAAGGTTTATTTGAATAGTTTTATTCAATTTGAAATAGGCCATTGTAACACTTTAGCATTGTAAAAATGGTCTTTTACAGTGTTTGACACGTGTAAAATGAGCTGGCTCATCAACATCTGTTCTGAAATATTTACAAAAAATTCCCTATTAAATTTTAACATTGTGCTCTGAAGTGTTCTGCACAATGTAATCAGAAATCCTGGTAGATTTTGTTTCATTCGAATATTAGATCTCCATGGAGAATTTTGGGAGGAAAAACTCTTACAGGTCTTCCTGTTGAAGACCAAAAATATTTTATTGACCTTTACATAAAACAAATTAATACTGAAAATCTCTAGTTGCATATAAAGAAAGGCTTCTTAATTAGTTTTGACAGATATTTAAATTTCAGACAGATTATAAAGCAAAAAATATAAAAGCATTACTATTACCTTATAGAAAAAAAAACTGAAAACACGAGAGAGCAGATTTTGGCTCTTCAGGGTTCTGCATTGTGGGACACTAGTGGGAAAAGCCCTGGAGGAGAAAGGGACCCGAGAAAACTGGCTAATATTCAAGGATAGTTCCTAATAGCTCTGAAGAGATGGATTCCAGCAAAGAGGAAAAGGCAAAGACCTGTTTTGATGAACAAGGAGCTCCTGAACAAACTCAAACACAACGAAGCTTGCAGAGGCAAGGACAGGTAGCCTGGGTGGAATACACAGAGATTGTCCAAGCTGCCAGGGATCAGACTAGGAAAGATACAGCCAAATTAAAGATCCAAGTAAACATGGAGAGGGACATCAGAGGCAAAAAGAAAAGTTTTTTCAGTACACTGGTGACAAAAGGAAGACTAGGGTAAATATGGCCCTCTCTAGAAGGAAAGGGATTTGGTAAAGTGGGATGTAGAGAAGGCTGAGGTACCCTCAGTTCTGTCGTGTTTTATTATGATTTTTATTCAGAATCACCAATCAGTCTCTATCTCATTTTTTCAACTTCTGAGGCTGTGATGATAATATCACTTTTTGTTTACTTGTTCAATAAAATAATTTTCCACTGAAAAAAGTGGATTATCTGAAACTGCAGCTTCTTAGGCAAGAAAATCACTTTGGTTGCAAGGAAAAACACAACTATCATGGCCTAAGAGAGAGCTCAACATTAGAATAGTTAGAAAGATGATGTGTAGTGTTAATATATTTCTTGTCCTTTTCATACCTACTTAAGTGATGAATGAAACTGAGAAACAAGGAAAATCTACAGTCACTCCAAGAGTTAGAGCAAAAAGTGAGAGAACACCTAGTTTCCTTGAACAGACCTTAAAGGTATTACAAAACAAGGTTAAACGGCAGAATCCTATGATTTTTATTAATTGATATTGGTTTCCCTTTAAGAGTTCTGAGAGTTCTTTTCTGGTCATTGCTATAAATCACATTTCATTAAACAGGGTTTATTTAGCTGATACTGCTTTAACTCTACTGCAGTACAAATTAAATCAAGACCATGAACTACTTACTGGATTTCATTTTCATTGGTTTGTTGGTTGGTGGGTTAGGGGTTTTTTTTTTGTATTTTGTTTAAATTTGCAACACTATTAGGAAAATTAAAAAGGAGGAATAAATTACTACTTTAAGACAATGAAGCACATTGAATTCTTAAATGATTGTGCCTATATATTCTGTAAATCTGTAGCAGTTCCACTGTCATGAACATTGGCTTAATATCCAATTAGTGCTTACCAGTACTAATGACTTTAGATGCCAGAGAAGTTATATTTCTGCACTATTGTGATGATTAGAAACTGTGCTTTAACAATGAACAAATAAGCAAAAGAAATTTTAATCTCCACAGATTGGAAGCTGTTACTTAACTATCCTATTTTAAATAGCAAATTTTCTGACTTAGTCAGTATTTTGTTTTATTTATTTGATTAGTGGTTTCTGCAATGAATTCAGTCTGTTCACTGATGAAAAAACAAAACAAACCAGCACTGACACATAGACTGAACATAATTTCTGATGCAAATCCAATTTAGCTTATTTTTCCATTTAAAGATAACATTCCCACAAATTGATAATTTGAACCCTTTGGCATTACATCAACACGTAGGAAGTTTCCTGATAATAGACCTGAAAAGTGTAAAAGATAAAGATGAAACTCACAGAACTCAGAACCTTATTTAGAGAAGGTTGTAAATAATTTTTGAGAATAAAAAAATATTTGAGTTGCTAATTGATAAATATTTGGACTGAACTTCTGTAAAAAGATTATATATACCTTTCAGCAATGTTATAAAAGAAATTCTAGAAGCAATATATTAATGGGAATGGTCAACAAAGTCTATGTGTGTTTTGGTAATAAATTTCAAATGTTTCATAATTTACTACAGAGAAATAGCTGTTCTATGACAGAAGATATTTTAAAAGTTCTATGATCTGTTCTTGCAGTCATTTAGTGCTAAAAATCTTTGTTTCATTCTTCCTGGTATAAGTAATAAAGAATTATTGTACTCTGTGATTTTGTTTCAAGAAACTCCTGAAGTACTGAATATTGGGAAAGTATTAAAGGTGTAAGTGTATGTTTTCTCTCTTCCTGCCCAGAAACCTCTGATTTGGTTATTATATCTCGCATGCTACTTGCAGTTTTATTTCCTGAACACAGTCTAACTAGGAAGGTTCAGGCAAGGTCAGGAAGGATGGACAGGTATGATGTGTTTCACAATGAGTAAATGAGAAGGAGTCTTCAGTGCGGTTAAAAAAAATCGGGGGAAGGTAGTGGAGTAGAGCAATTTTGAAAGGTCTATAATATCATGACTTTATTAAAGCATGTAAATAAGGATGCATTTCTCAGTGTGTGTGGTTACATTACCAGTGTTGATTCAAACAAGACAGTATTTGAATTTAAGAGTGTTCCCTTAACTCTTTGTTTTCAATCACAGCACATTTCCTACTCTAGGAAACTATGGTAGATGTAATATAGAAAAAAAAATCTGGGCCAAGAAAAAAAAAGATAAAAGAATGTGAAAATGGACTCCTGCATCATTTGATTTAGCCCTGTATGGAGCAAAGAGTTTGTATAGGAAGACCTGTAGAAATTAAGGGTTTACACATTGGTGTTACTGATAGGATCCAATTGGGGATCATTTGCAAAATCAAGTAGCATAAGGTAGTCTGAACTCAAGTGAAGCATTAAGTCCTATTTGAAGATCACACTGTAGATGCTTTCCCAGGAGCAGGTAATTGTTTAAGAGGAGCCTAGAAACTGATACTAGAACAGAAACATCAGCAAGTGCAGAGAAAGGGGACAAATATTATCACCTCTCTTATTGATCTCTTTGTAGATATGCACTAATTCAGCTGATGCCTCAGCACAGCCTTTCCAAATTATTTCAGCTCCAATCAGCCTAACTGTCATGTAGAGCCACAGATGATCTTTGGAAAAAAATGTCTATGTCTGTCTTCTAGCACTGAAGGAACTAGTTCAGCATTTCAAACATCAAATTGGAAGTGACCAACTCAGCTATTAGAAGCAAATTTCAGAACTTTGTGTTGAGTCCAAAAGAATACCATGTCTAAAATAAAGATAAAATCCACCCTAACATCTACACTGGTGGCTTAATTTTAAACTCCATCAGAAGTTAATATGACAGAGGTGATTAATGATTTTGGAGGTAAATTATATTAATTTTTTCTTGTTATATTAAAAATCAAAAATCTATTTAAAGTATTTTCTTTTGGTCATTTGATAGCTTGGATTTCATTGGCTTTTTATATGTATTCATTTTATATATGTATATACATACATACATTTTTATTTTACAGATGCTATTTATGTATTTTATTTTGGTTCCACAAGGAACTGTTACTTAATTATTATATTTAGATATCTCATTTAGAGACACCTAATGTACTTGTCTAAATGCCTTGAATATGTACTGTAGCTTTTTAATGGATTATTTCTTTCCATAGATTTTAATGCATTTTGTTGTTTCTATGTCTCTGTCGCTGAGTGTTTAATGTCAAACCTCCTGTTAACTCTAACACTGTGCAATATGCTGTTCTTTTGTTTTCAATGATTTGTAATTGGAAATGTGATGAATAGCATGGGCATCATAGGAACTCTTATGCAGAGTAGGAATCTGAAGATAGGAAAACTTGATGTGAAAATTTTTAAGAGTGTTTTTGCAGTAAATAATGCTATTGATTTTTTGGGTTATGTTGCACTTGTGCATATTTTAATCATAGCTGACTCAGATTTCAGTTCTCCAAAAATTTAGGTCCGGTTGTGGTGACAGGAAAAAAAAATAACTTAATGTTTTGTAATTGCAAGAAGTAACTCAAAATCGATTTTCTCATGGGCTAATTAGACCACAGTAATAAACTTATAAGACCAGAATAAACATCTGTGGCTTTCAGCTCATTTTTAACTAAACAAACAATAATAACATTGAGCAATATATGTCCTTGTACCCACAATTTTTAGGTTGATTACCATTATAGAATTTATGTTGACGATCATTTCTTTATGGGAAAATTCTTCTGCATCGATTCGTTCCAATAGGTGCTATGAAACAGGAACGATATATTTGACATTTATAGGACCAATAAATGTACCCAAAATTGTCATGGTAAAATTTCATGGGGAGAAATCTCTGAATTCACACTGTAGTAATGATTCTACTTACATAGAAATTATCTTCATCTTTTGTGGGGCAAAATACACAACAATTTTAAGGTGCCTTTAAGAAAAAGCAGTTGTGTCCATTGTCCACATATTCATAAAAGCTGTAGTTTGTTTTGAATAGTTTCTGGTTTCTGTTTGTGTATTTACATATTCGAGAATTCTTCTGATCTTATCCCATTGACCTTATCTAATTATCCTTCTCCACTTTAATATTATTTGAAAGTAGTTGTTTCCTTTTTTCCTTGGATATAAAACAATATATTCTTCATTAATTTCTTTTTTTACTATAGTTATACTTATTTTTTCTTGCCATTTTCTGAAAATCATCAAAAATTTGATATTGAGCGCATTTCTCCGTTAAGCAAGTTTTTCATTCTATTTTTTCCTTACATTTCACTTTAAACTAGACTGTTTTATTTAAGGTTTTTTTTCACAGTTCTGCTCTGTCAGTTGTTCTTTTTAGATGATAAAGCTTTTATCTTAAATCTAATTCCACCCATAGAATGGACTATCCTACAGATTTTTTAAATTATCCATAATGGCTAAAATAATTTTAATTTTTTTCTAATATTTGCAGAAATAGTTGTTTCAGACATATTTCGAATCTTATAGATTAAATGGAAAATAAACAGAAGAATTATAACGTTTAATTAATCCAATAATATCACAATATTATATAGCAAAAATCCAATCCAATTAAACACAATATTATATAGCAAAAAGTCCTTGCTAATAAATTATGGATGCATTAAAAATTACGGATATACTACAAATCCAAATCATATGTACTTTCCATCAGGTCTCAAGCTATGATGGCACAAGAAGAGTATCAGTCCATTCCTACGTGAGACCCACTAAAGAAATACTTATCCTGTTTGGGTAGGTAAGGAGGGTGTTGTTCTTTTTTTTCCTTCTACCCAGAGCTGATCAAGTGTTACATGTTGACGTACCCAGAAATCCATGTTAATTTTTCTCTACCTACGCACAAGATGAAATGAACCTCGGAGATAGTGTTTTCTCTAAACACGAAAGAGAGTGACTGAAATAGAGAACACAAATCCCTTGTTCCACTACTTAAATAAGGCATTAAAAATGCAATGTTTAAAGGGTGACAAGCATTTACCAGCAGTAAATGTTTCACGCTCAGCAGAGTTTTCCTTAAGAAGTTGTGGAGCTATAGAATTTTATCACACTCTTCTATACTGTGGTACATTGACTTGAAGAGTGAGAATATAACAAGGCAGTGATTCAGGTGTCATATTATGGCAAAGAGTCAATAAACAGACAAACAAAACTTGGAGTTTGGTGGGTGAGAGGCTGGACATGCACTGGCTGTGTGCTCTGGGAGCCCAGATGGATACGTTTCGCTCAGCAGCCTGGTCTTGTGGAAGGTCTACAACAGAGGAGCTGGAACAAAATGATCTTTGAGGTCCCTTCATACCCAGGCCATTCTGCGATTCTAAAAATCTATTGAAACATTTATTTTATCTCTGTGTGTCTGTACGTGTACAGGAATACTTATGTGTAATCAAGAATTAAAAAAAATCATGGCTATTACAATGGAATTTTTTAGTGCAGCTTTCAGTTAAAGGGGCCTTTGACATCTATGGTTTGAGGCTTGAATTTCATATCCTCATACCTTCCAGGGTGTCCTTAGTACTTCTATGTGTTTTCATACACATGGTGTTGTGCTTGCAATCACCACTTGCTGGTGTGGCAGAAGGTTTAAACATGCAGAATCATAAACCCACCTTGCTTGTGAAGCATGAGAGCACAACTAAAAGTCAGAATAAATATGCTCAACAGTACCTAGAATATGAATATTACTCAACCTGATAACCTCTTGTAATTTTCTTGTTTTTCTATGGCTCTTGAGGAATAAATTGCTGGTCAGATAAACTGTTGTGATATTTACATTATTCTCATATTCTTCCTTCAGGGCCTGGAAGCTTCTGTTTTATTTCCTATAGTAGTAAGCTTCATAACATCACTGAACACCATGTAGCCCAATTCTTCTACTTCCTCCAGGTGTCTGAGATGATGCTCACAGTTAATATAGTTAACATTTGCATGCAAAGTAAACCTACTCTTTCAAAACATTACTGTTCATGTGTGAAAAAGTACACAAGCACAGGACATGAAACCCAGGACACAACTTTTTTTATGTCATTGACAAAAAAGATCCTTTGAAAAAGCTGTTCTCCCCTACCCTCCTCTGAATCAGAAGAAGAGTCATATGCTGAATGCCATTTTCCAGGTTGTTTTCTATTCCCTTAGTTTAAGGAACAATGTGCAGTACTTATTTTTAACACAATTTAAAAACCATAATGTGTCATATATTTAAACTTAGCTAGTAGCATTATGTTTCCCATTAAAACATTAGAACTCACTTTTCCATGAAACTCTTAAAAGAGAAAAATTCTCTGGAACCAAAGTTAGTAGTTGTCCAATTAAATCTGCAGGAAAAAACCCAACATGATACAACTAGGTACCTTAAATCCAAAGGTCTTTATGAAACAGTAGGTACTTAATCCTCATAAACAGTCTTCTGAATCTAATGATGTACCTCTATGTTTCTTTGGAAATATAAAACGTTGTCTTAAATCTATCACTGAATTATTTAAGGTATATTAACACTTTTAATATTTTGGAAACAAATATGAAATGGAAAATTTCGTGAGATTTGGAAAAAAAACCCAACTCTAAAAGACTATCAAAATGCAATTTGAACTACAGAAGACATATACTTTTCTTTAAAATCAGTTACAGATTCCTGTCATTCCTACAAATGAAGTACATGGTTTCTTATAAATGCATCATTAAAATGTTTCCTGTTGCTTACAAGTAAGCATTCTGGAAGAAAAAACATGACTGCATAGAATATTAAATAAAAGACTAGTCTTACATGAGGGGCAATTATCAAAGCTCTAACTTCTTACTGAAGCAGTGAGACATGGAAGAAATATCTTGAGTCTGAAAGAACACCTGTTGAACTACTGATCTATTAAAAGTTCTCTGAAATGCATCAGCAGGAGAAATAACGCATTTCAAATTTGACTGAACTGGAGTGATTAAAGTATATATTCTGTTGAGAAAATCATAATAATGGGAAGAAATTGTTCAGATTTCAAAAGGAAAATCAGCTATTAAGAAAGACAATATATTTTCCAGAAAAATTCTCTACTTTAGTGTAAGACAGAATTTATATACAAATTTTAAAAACTTGCTGTAATAAAAAGATAAATAAAATGTTGCAGAAATCTTGTAATGAGAGAAAGGTTGTGTTTGGTTGCTTCTTTTTTTCCTTTAGAAGCCAAAACACAGCAAATCAAGGGGATGAAATAATGCAGTTTTTGTTAGGTACTGTTACAGTATAATTTTCTACAACAATGGGGAGGGGGTGATGGTGTTATCATTATTGGTATTGTTCAGGTACATTAAATATGTTTACCACTTGTATAAACATTTTTTTCAGCTTCAACCTTTAAAGTTTTAATAAAAATTTTATTGTTATGCCTTGCTTAAAGATGAGGTCTGAGAATAATTGAAATTCACATGTTTTGTCCCTGGCAGATATCAGAATAATATTCCAGCATTTTTTCTCACATAAATCTTGATGTTCATCCTTGTCAACTTCAAATCTTAAGTATAAAATGTGTACTTTAATGAAAAACCACATTAGGAATATTTGCTTTAATTCTAAGATAACCCCAAGGGCTTATGAAGATAGGGAACTCAGTTATGCTAAATGAAAAGATATATCACATTTTTAAGAACATTCAGTGTTTCACTTTGGCTGCAATCCTTAGATAAGAAGAATCTTAAACAATAGAGTGTTATATACATTCACTGAGTTCTAATCTTAAAACCAATTAGAGCTTCTGTTGTCCTACCTTACTCATGAGATAGTCAGGATGATCATATAGCAGAAAAATGTACTTCAACATGTTTTCCTAAAGATGAATTTTTCAGTGGGCCTTCAGAAAACATGGCCTGGCCCTTCCCTCTTATAAAGGATATTGTCAAGTAGAGGGCTTATGGGAAGCTCCCTTTGCAAAGCTCTTAGTCCTTCCCCTAAGAGTCAGGCCTTTGAAAAGGAGAAGGCTTGAAAAGCTCAAGTGAGTTTGGGTCTGTTTGGACCAATGTTGTAAAAAGGTGGAATTGACAGGGCAGGAGGAGGGCATTAAAGAATTTAACTTACCTACAAGGGGTGGTGCCTCATTTCTTTCTAACTTTAATATCATATCCTCTTAACCCTCATATTCCTTGTGCAACTCTACTGTAATGCTATTTTATCGTCATTATCCTATCACATGTGATTTTGCCTGAAAAATACCCCTTGCTGCAACTCCTCTGCCAACCTCATCACTCATTTTACAATTCCATAAAAAAAAGAAAAGAAAAGGGAAAAAAAAATATATATATTATTACAATTTGCTGAATACCCAGTTATAACTTTTTTTACCAAAATAAATAACTGTTGCCCATTCTATTGAACAGATAAGATGTAGAGGAGATCTGAAAAAAGCAAAAAGCAATCTGCAGACTTTTCATAGTAAATCATAAGGTTGAATACAGAAAAGCAAAAATATTTAGGTTATTTCGGATAATGGAGAACAATTATTTTGGGTGTTTCCCACTTTAACACTTCATTAATTCATAGAAAATATTTTATACATGTATAAATGCACACATATAACTTCTGTTATACCTATTTGATTACTGAATTTCTTATTATTTTCTTCTCCTCCTTACCCTTCAATTACCCATCTGACTGGTGAATACCACTGTCTATCCTTGATAAAATAGTAGTTTACAATTCTTTCCTGATGACCATTAAGCAACAAAAGTCCTTTTTAAATCAGTAGGACCTCTTGAGACACCTACAGCACCCTCAAACAAATGAAGCTCTCATGTTATAAAATTACATATGATCTTAAAATTCATAGATAATGGTATATCTGTTCTGGATATTGCTTTAATTGTTTATATCCTTGAAATCTGACTGAGGTCTTCCTGAGTTTTTAAGCAGACTATGATATCCATAATGAATGAGAGGGAAATAATTATAACATTTACAGGAATTTGACATCACTCACAGGAGTTATCATTAATATGCGTAAGAAGAAAAATAAGTTATCCTCTCATCCAAGTGTTTAAGATTCTTTCTCTGATTTTGTATAATATTCAAGTAAGGGTATTGCTACTTAAAACTAAAGAAATTGTCTGAGTGAGGCTCCCTGGTGTTCAAGAAAGGTAGACTATGGATGAATGTCGCTGTTTAGACCAAAACCAAAAATGTTCACAGAATCATAGAATAGTAGAATATGCTTAATTGCAAGGAACTCATAGGGATCATTGAGTCCAACTCCTGGTCCTGCACAGCACACTCCAACAACCCCACCTTATCCCTGAGGGCATTATCCAAATGCTTCTTGAGCTTTGTCAGGCTTGGTGATATGACAATGTCATTGGGGAGCCTAGTCCAAGCCACAGCCACCCTCTGGGTGAAGAACCTTTCACTAATATCCAACCTAAACCTCAGCCTCAGTCCATTCCCTCAAATTCTGTCACTGACCACAAGTGAAGAGTTCAGTGCCTGTCCTTTCACTTCTCCTCATGAAGATGTTGGAGAACACCATGAGGTCTCTCCTCAATCTCCTCCAGGCTGAAGAACAGTTGCAAGTAGCTTTCCCTGCTTATTTAGACAAAAATCTGATGGTAAAATTGATGGAATTTAAGCCAGAGGTATGAATTTCAAGTTTGTCCTACAGTTATAATTTTGGTGCAGTTGAGTATATCAGATTCATCTGTGCCTGTGTTCATGCCCATAGTTCATGAGTAATTATTTTCCTGGGAGGTCAAGGGAGTTCCCATTGAGACTCTCACAGGTGAGACAATGGGCTGATTTCAGACAACAAATGATTATCAGGTAAGGTGAATCACAGTGACCTGACAAGGTCTCGCAGGAGTTCTCCAGGCAAGAATTTTGGACAGTCCAGGAGATTCCTCCATTGGTCTAATGCTGTGCCTAGACCAACCTGTACCTTCTGATTGATTAATTGATGCTGGATTGACATTCTGGGCAAAGAATCTTGGGATTCTTTGCAAGGGACTTTTTGAGTTAAATACTGCTGTGGATGAAGAAACTGATCAAATTGAACATAGGTAATTTTAGAAAGTCTAAGCAAACTCTTCTCACAAATGCAGCAATAGTCAAGATAGTTTTTTCCATGTAGTTAAGATAGGTGAAAGGTTTAAGGTAATAGCAACGGTCATGCAGACACTAGAGGGATTATGTGCAACAATAATGAATCTGGACCATAAAAATATGGCAGAAAAGTTTGGGTAATCTCACATAATGTGAGTATTTTTGTGCAGTTACAAAGACATTCAACAGAGACTCATGTCAGCATCTGGACAGCAGCTGATGAGAGATTCAATTCCCAACGTGAACTTTGTGAAAGATTCCACTATTAATTTAGTTTAAGTGCTTTAAGTACAAATTAAAAAATGCACCTTTCAAAAAAAAAACACCAACATGAAGACAATGAAGACAATAAGTCTCATTCCTGTGAAATCTTGATGGCTGTTCAGAATCATGCTATTTTTTGCCTCTGCTGTTCAGAGCCAGCAGTTCATACTGGTGATATATTAATATTATAAAAGATGTTTCATCCTGTTAAATGTCAGACAACACTACACAGAGCAGAGAGATTTAATTCAAGTCACCTTGGAGACAGCATATTTTCCTATCTTCTCTTCCAAAAAATTTTCTGGGATGTATTTGCTAACTCCTTAAATCTTAAGACTGAGGTACAGAAGACTCAAAAGAGAAATGGATTTTCTTCTGCTCTTCTGAGAGGTGAATCAAAAGTTTCTCTTTTTGGAAGCTTGCATTTAAAGACTACCCTTTTAATTTTTTCTTGATTTTGTTTGGTTTTGGCTGGCTGTTTTTTGTTTGTTTTTTTTTTCCTTGAGATCACTTAAATGTCTAATTGGTTAGTTCATTCATTTTCAAAGATTTGACAGCATTTTGTGCCCAGATGTTCCAGGAACATGTTATGATTTAAAATAGTTTCTTGCTTTATTCCTTAGCTAGCAATTTCCTCAAAGAATAAAATGGCAGTGATACAGAAACTGAGCTGAGAAACAGTGGACGTAAATATCCCCATGTATTGATATCTCATGGTATGAAATACTTGATCATTGATTGAAAAAGCAGCTGATATATTTTCCTCAGTTTTCATTGAAAGAGTAATAGTGGAATAAAAGTCAAATACACCAAGTAAAAATTATATTTGAATTAGTAGTAATATTGAGAGTTATGTCTCATTCCTTAGACAAGCCTGAGTTTCAGGGGGGAAAAAAAAAACAAAAAACCCAAAACCAAAACCAAAAAACAAACAACAACAAAAAAACCACAAACAAACAAACAAACAACCAAAAAAACACAAAAAAAACAAAACAAAAATAAACAAATAAACAAACAAACAAACAAAATTGAAACAAACAAAACCAAACAAAAAACCCCAAATTTTGGTGAATCCTGAAACTCTAATTCATAATTTAATATGGAAATTTTTAAGAATATTAGCAAATTTGATATCTTAGGTAACACAACAGATACACAGTATTTAATTCAATAATGTAATTCCTTACTAGACTGTATATTTTATGAAAACATTATATACACTTTGACTAGGCAGGATTATTAAAAAATAAAATTCCTTTGTGATTTCAGGTTTTGGTAGGCATGAGACAGAGATATCTTTGTAACTTATGTTGCTGTTCTGGGTTCTGTTTAGTGCTTGTTTAGGACACTATTTATTTTCCTTATGAAGTAATTTGTGAAAATTCCTATATTTTAAACCAAAACCTAGATCAGAGGAAATAAGCATCACCCCTGATTCAGTTAGACTTCTGTGAGAAATCAGAGAAGATAATGTTTTAAGCAGAAACTGTCAGTTTTGGGAACTAAAAAGCCAAATATATATAAAAAAGTTAACATTCTCTTTTGCAAATGTAGAAATGAAAATTTATACCTGTCTGTATTTGCACGACATACCCGCTTACTGTAGCTAAAAAGGATAATACAGGTGCTGGGATTTGTATTTTTTTTTCCATGAAAACTGAATCTTATAGAAAAACAGGATTAGTTTTTTTCCTTTTTTGTGGAAAACTGATATATTTACAGCCCTCTGGGTATGTGAACTGGTTCAACATTCTATTATTTCTTTTGTAAACCACAGTTCTGCTAAGAATTTTGTATTACTAACACATTCAAAATAATTTTGATTTCAACAGCACTCTACTAAAAATGATTTTGCTGAAATCTCTTGATGGAGAGAAAAAAGTGATCAAATATATCTGGGCTCATGCTGAAAGATATTTGACAGTTCTCAGCACTTCAATTCCCAGAACAGTGAATAAAAACATGTTCAGTATTTGATATCCCAAGCACAGTTAGTTGTGTCAGCATTTCTGATAACATGGTTCTGTAGAAGACTTTTTTGGCTTGTTTGTTTTGTTTTCATGGGGTTTTTTGTGTTTTTTTGGTGTTTGTTTGTTTGTTTTTTTGTTTTGGTTTGTTTTTGTTTTGTTTTGTTTTGTTTTGTTTTAAATAGAGAATAATTCTTGACAAAGTTTTATTGCCTTGTGACAAATTATTTATAGACCTAAAGATAATAATCAGTCCTGTTTTATTTAACCCTCATGAAATATTTTCTTTGTGTGCACTTCAGAATATTCTACCTTTAAAACAGACATTAAAAAGGGGGCTTTTAGCTGTAAAAGAAAATGACACATATAAGTATGTATACTTTTTTGAAGAAAGTTTTTCTGGGCATGAATACATAGGTTATTCAAGGAAATTTTCTATTCCTAATGAGATATAGTCAGAGAAAACTTTTACAATTTATAAATTGATGACAGACTTCTGTGGCATTTCAAATGAAGATTTTCAGAACTGAACTGAACTGAAGACGTAATCTTCTGCTCGGTAAAAAAGATGTTAGAGTCTTCTGAGGAAATAGCAGCTCATATTTTACCCTATCCACTTCCACTTCTGATACCCAGAGAGTTTAGGGTAAACTTTCCTCTCCAAGGTGAAGACAATTAGAATTTATTCTAATTTGTTGCTGTTTCATGGTGTGAACTCCTAGTGAGCCCAGCTGCTTGAGTGCTAGACCTGCAATTGTTTCTGCTGCTCTGTGCATTTTGGAATTACCCTTCTCTCTCCACATACATCACGGACTTTCTTGGCTCATCCCTCCTCCTGTGCCACAGCAGCAGGTGAAATTCAGAGACACAAGCAGCTCTTGATTCCCCTGCTACCACTCTCATGACAAAATGCCATCAATTTTTACTATTTCCTTTAAGAGCCTTCAACATCACCTCTTAAATAGGTCTGAATATGTGAATGGTGCATCACTTCCATTTAAATCTGTGTATCACTGGGATATTCAGATGTGCTTTTGAGTTTTTACAAAGATATATATAAAAACCTGTGTTTTTCTGAATATTTCTGTGCAGGTCAGTTATGTCTTTTGTGTTTATTGAATCCATAAATTCTAATACAATTTATAAAATCAGATAAGGTACAGTGCAGTAAAACACACAGATGTTTATGTACAAGAAACATTTTGTGCAGGGCATGATGATAATGTTTTGGTACTTTAAATACATATGAAACTAAAACACAACAAAAAGAACTTCGTATGTAGCTTTGACACAATAATGAGTTTAGCTTGGTAACACAACTAATTTAAATCATACAACCTTAATGATGTGCCCTTTTGGACTTGATTGTACTTTTCATGAAGCACATTTTGATCATTTCACTTTGAAAACTGCATATTTTAAAACTTTTAAGTCCATCTCTCAGTACTTAGCTTTTCTGCTAAAAAAATCTCATTAAATATGTCCCTTTAACTAGGTGTTTGGAAGATCTTAATATACAGAGTTTTTGACTGTATTAACATTTTTCATATGAAAAAAGTCCCACTCATTTGGAATGAGATTTAACTGGAATAATTGGTATTTGGAAGCGCTGGTGATGCTTCTGAATAAGAACAAAGTTCCCTAATAATAAATAGTTTTGGTGCATGTTCATATTTTTGGATTTCCAGCATTTGTTAATTGCTCCTTAGTGGGACAATTTTTCTTAAACCCTTTTTAGACACACATGATAAGTCAGAAATAGAAGCACCTTATAGAAAACCTCCACAAGACTGCAAAGTTATCAGCCAACAGTGCACAGGTCTGACATATGAATTAGTGTTCTTGTGTAGAACAAAATAAAAAACATTTAAAAGTTGTGCATGCACACAGATAGATGGACAATGCAGGGCTTGCAGGTTCTGCATCAATCCTCTGCTGTGTCATCTGTCTTCTATAGAACTGACTTTCCCAGAGAAAACTGAAAAAGGGAATTTTTTGGACAGCTTATTTTTTATTAACAACACATACATGGTCTCCATTTAATACTGCAGTAGCATATGGGATAAAGAAATATTGAAATAATGCATTGGAGAAGGTTTGAGATAAGCTAATGAATGTAGCATGAAGGGCAGGATCGGTGGGTTAATAGAAATATGCCATGAGTAGAAACATAAGGAATGTATATTTTATATAAAAAATAGTCCCATTAAAATAAACACAAATTCCCCTTGTATTGTATTTCATAGTACAGAACCATGTAATTTTGTCCCTTTTTCCAGGCTAGGCTTTTGTCACCTACCTACGAAATTTAACATAATACAAATACAAGTAATTATGCTATTAGAGTTCCTATTTTATGACCTCTGAAAATTCAAAGAGCAGAACTAGCTACAATAGATTATTATTTATGCACCATCTTATTTTACCACAATTACTTATTACAGTTAATTACTATTGTAAGGTATTAGTCAAGACAGGTTTTGCCACATGGGTGTGACGAAATAAAGCTAAATTATGTGAGAAGAAACATACATATATCTTTAAAGACTACATAGCTGAGTATTGGAAAAGCTTGTACAAGACCGGTAAAACAGATCTCCAAGCATCAGTGTATGTCTTATAAATTTGCAGTGAAAATCCTATTTGCAAGGAAAGAGATTTTGTATACTTTACTCATTGTGTCCTGAGAACTGCAGGCTCATTGACTATTCATAGGTGATGGTATCAATAATGTTATTAGTATTTATATTTCCCTGAGTCATTTGATGTATTTTCAGGGGAATCATTATATACAAAAGATAAATAATTCTCATTCCCGATCCTCTCGTTCAGATGGTATCCCTGAGGAAATAGAATTGACTTTTATTTGTTTGGAGAACATGGTGAAGTAAATACCTTGCCTATCACAGTACTGCAAAGCCCCTTAAATGGTGTAGAAGAATTTCTGATAAGGGACATGTTTGCATCCATTTGAATCCTATTCGCAAACAGAGACTGGATAACAGAGGAGAAAGGTGAAGGAAAGTGAAGGAATCTAAAGATCTTCTACCAGCTTTCCCAACTATTTCCACTTTTTCCTCTCATCATGGCCCTCGTCCCCTAGCACCTTTCAGTCCTTTAATACACTTGCACATGTGTAAATAAACATTGTGGTTTTAGGAGTGTTTTCCCCTTGACAATTTTTGCCATTCATTATTATTGTAATTTGGGAAAACATGTAGACGTTAGCTATGTTAGTAAATCTGTAATTTGATAAGTATTTTGCACTGTTAATATTAGATCTTATTTGTGATTATTGCTCTGCCTAGTATCTCCTTCTAGAAAGGGAGAAACTTTATTCAGCAGAGATGGCTTTGCTGAAGTGCAAACGGTCTGAAGCCCGAAAACCTGATGCCAATGAAGACCTGTGTAACCACCCAGGCCAGGGACAGTGCCTCTTAGAGATTCTAATGTGGCACCATAAGGAAAAACATGTCATGACTGAGCTACAAAGCACTCCACCAGAACTATTCCTAGACACCTTTCTTCCTAAGCTGGCTGAACACTGATCAGGAACTGCTTACTGTTTCATTCTCTCCACCTAATACCAGATTGCCCTGGTGACAGATGCTGCTCTGTGAGGACTGTCACACTTGCATTCTAATTACTCAGGAAATCAGCAGGTTTCTTTTTCCCCACCAAAACATCTATCTTCCCTCTTCTTCCCAAGGAACTCTGCCAAATTAATCTATGTAGAGATATTACAATTTAGTAACAGCTTCCTCAAACCTTTTGTATCATGTTGTGAATTGGCAAACTAGAAGCTTCTCCTAGTGTTTTATCACTCTAATATATACTTCTAATATAAATGTGGAAAATCTGTATTGTTTTCTGTGCTCCTAGCAATTAATGTGGTAATTTAAAATATCTACATAATAAATATTTTCTTTCCCAGCTTGAGTACCTTAGAAAACTACTTATAATTGTGTTAGACATGCTTATATCTTGTACAGATAGGGAAGGAAAATAGCTGTATTTTATTCAAAGATGAATTTGATAAACGTAAATGTTAAAGTATATGTATGTTTGTGGATATATATATATATGTGTATGTATGTATAAATGCATATTCATCAAGACTTTCATAAAGTAATATTTCAAAATATGTTCAAATAAGGATTTTTATACCCAGTTATAGTAATTCCAATGTTTACATTCCAGATCAATGCAGACAGATGTTAATGAAAATATCCATAACTTTTTATACAGTAAATTTATGAGTACCTATCCTCTTGTTTTCTGGTGCTACACTGACCTTTCTGAATCCCTTATGGCTCTGATTATTATTAGTTTTAGCCATCCCCAAGCAAAGAGACCAGGAATGTTGGAGTGAGCACCAGCATCCCCAGATCTCTCTGGGATGAATGTGATGTTGCCAGTTAGATCCATTCCTTCTCAGTACTGGAGTTCCCTTGGCTTTGTTTTCATACTTTTCTCATTCTTGCCTGCTCCCTGTGCCTTGATTCCAGGAAAGGGGTGAAAGATGCACTGCAAGCCTCAGGCACTGTTTGTAATATACATAAATCATTTCAACTGAATACGTGTCCTCACCCTACAGTTGTCATTACCTTATAATTTTATGGGGTTTTCTTTGTATCAGGTTTTCCTGTCCTGAATCTCAATAAAAACCATAATTTCCAGCAAAAAGGGCCAAATTATCTGACTCACTTCCATTCCTCAGAAGAAACTCTCTGTCCTGTGTTCTATTCTGTGACTATTATTAACCAAAAGGCTGGAGAGACTCCTTTAGTTATCAGTTACTGCCTGTATAACTGAAATCCCATGTATTTTCCAGAAGTCTGCAGAATATTAGCTTCAAATGTGAAACTCTATCAAATGCTGTCAGAAAAGTCTATGTATGGTACATGTTATAGAATACAGTTTGGTCACTACCATAAAAATACCTTGAAATCATTCCAATAATTTAATGAGGCATACTGGTCTCACTTGAAATCAAAATTGCTATTGTTTCCTCAACCAGACTTCTAAGTTCCAGAATATGCTCCTCTTTTAAGTATTCTGAAGATGTCTTTGGCAAAAATACGACATCCTTGAGATTGTGTATAAAAATCCATTGTCCATTGCTCAAAATAGATATATTTTCCTAACCCATAATTATATCCATCTAGATGACTCCCTCCCCAAAAGTAATCCTTCTGCTTTAAAAAGAATCTGACCTGCCTACATAAAAAAAAAGGACTACATGAATTTTTGAGAGATATCCTTTTTTATTTCCCCACAACTTTGCCACCAAACAATCCACACAATCGTAGTCTTTCTCTTGTTTCTAATTTGTGCAAGATAGAGCAGCATTGATAAAGAGGCAGAAATTTTGGAAGGCTTTATACAGAAGGTAAGCGTTTATAAATTATCTTATCACCAATATTTGATTATAAACATTAAATTTCAACTGACATTTTAGAAACTGGTTGAAAAATCACTCATATTCCAGGTCAGAGCATCATCTTCTGAGTTTTTTTCAGTAGATATAGCTGAGCAACAGAATGCCTTGTTAACTCTGCTTTTGGCACCATGATTTGGTAGTTTTATTAAGATTTGAAATATGTAAATGTTACACATATAATAAAAACTTCAATCTATATCAAGAATCTTGAGTAGAAATGCAAAAAGACCTTGACATATAGTTCTGGTAGGTAATGTTAGCCCCCAGTACCCACTTACATTGTAACTTTATCACTTTTTTCCCCCTAAACCTGGGTTCCTAAGTACTACATAAATGTGCACATCTTGAAAGACACAGTTTGCAAGGAGATTTAAACATAATTAGTGCAACAGTTTTTATGTTGGACAAAGTAAAATGGTTATTCTATTTAATTGCAACTTTTACTCAAAAATTGTATTCTTAAGAGTATCACCCCTGCAATAATAATGCCGATGGGATAAAACTAATGTTGCAGACAACAGAAATATTGCACTGAATGGTGAGTTAATTGAAAATAAAAGAAGCAAACAAGAATTCTTACTCAAGGAAAATCTGTACACTTTTCTGCTCATGGGCCAGTAAAAGGAATAATGTCAATGAAGGTAATGTTCAATTTGTAACAGCAAGTGAACATATTATTTTTATTTAAAAAACATGTTGAAGAACTATGGGATTTTTATTTCAAAATATCTATAATGTGAAACATCATCTTAGTGGATGATAGGTTGATTAATTCTGACTTTCTGCATACGCATTTTGGATCAAGATTCTTCAGCTGAATTTGCTGAGGGCCCCATCTTTTACATCAGCTCTCAGTGTTCCAGCCCACTTTGAAAGATTGTTTGGTATCTGGTTATCAGTCAATTTCCTCTTGCTTTATTATTTTAATTATTGTTGTTATTATGCCCTTTTAGAGGCTTTTGTTTTAGTTATGGTTTCAAAGTTTTGTAGCATTTCAAATTTTGTGTCTGAAAAAGTTGCATTCAACAATTTTAGACAGACTTTGTCCCTCCTTTAAGAAATAGGTAATACTAGCTATTTACTGTACATCATTCTAACTCGTCTTTTCAATGGGTAAGACATTCCTAAAAAAAGGACTATGTGGCCCAGATTTATGTTAAATACAAATACAAAGTAATTTTTTAAATTGTATACTAAGAATATTTCTCCTTCCCACAGCTATCCTTTATTTTTTTCAAAAGTTATGTAGATTCTAATTTTATTGAATTTTCAGGTTTTTACAAGCCTCTAATATTTTAAAAATCAATTTTAAAGTTGACTTCTGGCTTCCTAATTCATAACCTTTGTTCTCTTGTCATTTGATCTCTGGATGATGTAGATATCATTCTTTTCATCTGAATAAATAGCTGAACAGGAAAGCTTAGTATTATTGCTATTTCATTTTCTTCTTTCTGTAAATTCAGATAGATTTCCTAGGA
Source organism: Rhabdornis inornatus (assembly GCA_013397075.1). Lineage (NCBI taxonomy): Eukaryota > Metazoa > Chordata > Aves > Passeriformes > Rhabdornithidae > Rhabdornis > Rhabdornis inornatus. The sequence continues at coordinate 2,155,645 of VWZS01009792.1, forward strand.
GGGATGCTCTTTCTCTTGCCTTTGACATTTTTCTATTCTGTTCACACGTACACACTTTCTCTATTTTTCTTTTATGCTTCATATTTTTTGATGATTTTCATTTTCACTTTAATCTCAAGAGGACAGCACTGTGTTGAGGCACATGCTGTAGTTATAGTACTTGTTAAAGCTTTCATGTAGTATTTCTCAAGATGAGGTTCACAAAAGCAAGTAAAAGAGGAAATAAAATTGGATGGCAGAAGTCAGCAGCCGTTCAGAACTACCTGAATCAGCAGCCACTTTAGAGGGGGAAGCAAAGAGCAGAACTTTTGACAGCAAATGGTGACCTGAGCAGCCTACCATTACCTGTTGGCAGAACTGCAGTTTCACCAGTAAACTGGAGTGAGCATAAACATCTGCATTTAGTGATTACAGTGTATTTCCAATTTAGCTCCTTCAGAAGGAAATCCATAATATTCCTCCATAAAATGTAAGCTGCTGCCAGCTAAGGATTACATGGTAGGATGAGAGTGCCAACATTTTAAAAAACTAGATTTACAAATGACACTGAGCTCATCAGATTATAACAGAAGGAATTAGAAGAAATGGCCTACAAATCTGCTAGATTGAAGAAGCATCGAGGACGGAAGTGCATTTACCCAACATATCATTCAGGAAATGTATTTTTTGCAGATGAAGACAGATTTGCACGGAATTCAGATGAAGACTAATGGTGGTCTCTTTTGCAAGGACAAGATGGCGATTAGATGTGCCACTAACCCATGTCTTTGCGAGTCAAAAATTTAGGCTGGAACTGCGTTTGGAAGGATCCAGTGATGCTATTGACAATGCACATGTATGTCAACTAATCTTGACTTACAGTTTAGATCAAGATCATGGAGATCCAAGTCTTCCTTAAAGCAAACCTTCAGGTAGCCTGTCTTCATTACTCGTGAACTGCTGAAGCACCAAAGCAAGGGTATAACAGATGTCACTAAATTAATCTCCCCTGAATCAGGCTTTGATGCTTACTTCAGCCTTCAGAAAATTAATCTGGCCATTTTAAACCATTCTTTCCCAAACATTTCTTTCTTTCATGAAAAAAGTGGGTATGTTGCTTACAGGAATCAGATGCACTGAAAACAGGTAACCAGTGAGATAACGTGACTTCCTATTCCTGCTGGAATTCTTTCCAGTAGAACAGTTTAATTAAACTGAGATATAGAAATGTGTAAGAAGATATTTTATATTTAGGAATATTGAATCCCTATAACATGATACAAAAAACAAAACAAAACACTGTGAGGACAGCAATGGAAGGGACATTCCAGAGAGAAAACGAAGTTATAAAGATTGCCATGTCTTATGGTTACAAAACCAGGGAGTGGAGCCTTGGAACACCATATTTGCTCTTTGGTTGTCGAAACCAGCACACCATTTACAGTTTTTTTCCCTTCTGTCTAGTTCAAAGAAACAAGTGAATATTTTAGGCCACGGTTCCTTTAAGATAAACAGACTACAGGAATAAACAAGTAAAGCTGTTCCCTGTTCTCAGAGGAAGAAGAATGCAGGTCAGATTCAGCAGAAGGAAAGTAATTAATTTCAATTGTGGTAAACAAAAGCAAGTACACAAGTTAAATACAAGCCCAATCTTGTAATGTATGCTCACAGACGAGTTTATTCTCCTTTCCCCATTTGGCAATGAACTTTAAAAGAGAATGCATTGAAATTTCTCCCTTTGGAAATATTCCATTATTCTGTTTCCCCAGCTTATATTCTAATTAACCCACAGGGAGGAAAATGTTCGAATTAAGTAGCCTATATGTAAGCCTGTTTTATTCCTTTATGGATATATAAAATCCCTAAGCAAATTTTCTAGCTTTTGACAACCCTTTCATGCAGAAATCATTCCTAATTTCCAAGTTAAACCTCCTCAGTGCAACGTGAGGCTGTTTCCTCTTGTGTTTGTTGCTGGGAAGAAGCAACCAATGTCCACCTGGCTACAACCATAATTACTAGGGATTATCTGTAACCATTGGTTCAGTTCAGATTATATGTTGTAAAATGTGAATGATTATGCTATTTACTGAATATTTTATGTGATGGAAGAAGAATTCTAATTAGTCTTACTTTTATTTACTAGTGGATAGCTTATTATATTGGTTTTCTGTTGTATTTTGGTTTTTTTCTTACTGAGTTTCTTACGGGTTTCCTTTAATGATTCCTTCATGTATCTCATAGAATGGATTCTAAAATCTAAGAAATTACACCACAACTAGATTATTCCATTCACGCTTCTTCTTGATCATACAAAGGCGGTGGAGATTTTTTTTTCACATTAAGAGCCATAACTTATATCCAAAAATACATACTATATTCAGCATGTCAGAATATAGCAACAAATGGACACTCATATGATCTGTACCCTATTGCCTTGTCAGACTTGATCAATAGACTACAGCTGTGTTTCAGAGAATCACAGTATGGCTTGGGTTGAAAGAGACCTTAGAGATCACCCATTTTCAACAACCCTGCCACGAGCTTCTCACTAGACCAGGTTGCTCAGGGCCCCATCCAACCCAACCTTGAACACTTTCAGGGGTGGGGCATCCTCTACTTCTCCGGGCAACCTGTGCCAGGGCCTCACCACTCTGAGTGTTTGTTGTTTAAAAATTCTTTATAGGAAAGTGGGTTATGGTTTACAGTTTTTACTACTAATATTTTACTAAAATATTGGTTTTTCCTTATCGTGTGGACCCCAGTTCTATGTATCACATATTTGAAAGTCAGGACAGGACTGAAATTAATTCATATAAATGGCTTTATTAAAAAATAAAAACAAAATGTGAAATTCTGGGCCCTGTAAAAACATCCATATTGGCTTCACCATTGACTTAAACAGAGCCAGGAATTCACTCTAGGTGTAAAAGATGTAAGTATATTATATACAGGGTTATTTTTTTCCCCATGGAATTTTGTGTCCAGAGTCAGTAACTGCTTTTACTAGAAAACTACCATAAAACATTCCTGTGTTTTTCAGTTATTTGTAGTTAATAGTAAAAAGGAATATCAGTAAAACCTGAGCCATGACAGAATAATGTCAAAATAAACCCCAAAATTGAGTGGAATTTAGCAAGATTTCTAAATGCATTTCTAGATCAGAGGTCACTGGGAAACATCAGTAGTGACCAAGGAAGTTCTAAAAATCAAAATTCAATCACAATGCCTCTAGTGAAAACACTACCAAAGATTTACAATTACAATGCCTTGTTCTGAACCTCTGCTTATCCACAACTATAGCACAGGAAACCACTGATTTTGGAAACACAAATCCAAATTATTTTATGGTTTATGCTTTTGACCCACGTCTTCTCTGATGATAAAACATCTAAAAACAAATATTTTCTGGATTCCTGGAGAAGGATTCTGTTGCTTGAACCATGCTGAGACAACATTACTTAAAGCAGTTTATAATTGTAAGTCAACCTATTCATGAGACATTTTCCAGATTCTTACAACAGAAAACTTGGATTAATTCTGCTTATTCCATTTTGCATTATAGTGACTAACCTTGATTAGAAAAGTCGCACATGCAATATAAAGGACCAGACAAATTTTGATTCTCAATTGAAATTGTGAACTGGCTCTACCTTTATTTACTTTTACAACATGGGAAGATGGGAGTTTCCTCTCACTGGTGGTGAGAAGAAACCAAAGTTTCCTTTCCCTTAGCTTTGCTGAACACTAGTAAGAATTGTCTGCAACTGTAACAGCCTCACCAAACACTTCTGAAACATAAGAGGGATGAACTGTGCTCTCAGTATAGCTATAAACTATGGAAGTCTAAAAGAAAATTGTATTTCACATACTGAAAACGAGAGTTCAAGGTGGAAAATATCCCTTCTCTGCTTTTGTGTGTCAAATTATTTTAGTTTTCCTTATGTCCAGCTTACTCCAAGCTCACTGAAGATTTTAGTAGTTTTGCTTGCATGAATACCTAAAGACAAGAGACCTGTGGTGTGTTGTATGAGAATCTGCACTGCTTGAAAAACTCTTCTAAAGACCTATGAAAATATAAATCAATAATTCAAAACCACCTAGAACTTCATTCCCTAAAATCTAAAATGAATTAAAAAGAAGTCTGATATTTACTACTTCGGGTTCATTAGGCCAATTCATGTGGAACTTCTTTAAACTCACCCTATTTACCCCTGTGGAGCTTTTGCAATTTTTTTAATCGATATTGAGGTATGCTTTGACCCACTGGACAGAAAGAGCATTTTTGAACCTCTTACAATCTATTCCACCAATGAGTATTAATGGGGTCTTAAAGCTCCTGGTTATAAGTCTTCTGAGAATACCCACAGTGGCAAAGAGTTTGGAATTTTTATGAAATGTTTACTGAAAAACAGTGCAGGTTTATTTGCAAGACTGTTCTAAATAAAATAAGTTAAATTTGGGTCTTTGTCTCTCAAAAGTATGTAGAAGCATTTAGCCATAGGGCAAACCATACACCCTGCAGTTCAGCTCCATCCAGTTATGCCAACAACTTCCAAGAAAAAACTTGTGTTAAAAGAACAGAATCAAGAGGCAGTGCAGAGCTCATGCTTTACAGTGCACTGTTTTCTAGCAATTTCTCAGTGGAATATAACTCAGCATTGTAGTTTCTTTTTTCTGGCTTACTGGATCTTTCCTTGTCTGAGTTCAAGATTTAACATACAACTCAAAGGGAAAAGAACAGAAATAAAAGATGATCTGTACTGTGTCCTACTGCAATTTGTTGCAGCTGTTCTACTACATTTGCATATCTTTTTTTATCATGGAAATTTTCATAAATACCTATTTCTTGTTCACTGCAGAAAATTACAAATGTGCAGAAGCAGAACGTGCATTTGGAATAACTGAATCTGACCCCTTTTAACTACTTGCAGAAAAAGAATTTCATTTTGACTACTAGCATTAATATATTTTTCCCATAACTTAGCATATAGCTATTTTATCTCATGCTCCACAAAGAAAAAATTATATTGTCAGAGTTCTATTTTTATTTGTAAGTTTAAACATTAATACTTATTTTCCCGAATTTATATTCCTAAGAAGATATCTCTGAATCAAAATCTTGTAGATATCAAATTAATACTGAAGAAACATCATTTTCACTATTAACCTGTTGTTATTATTCTGCTATGACCCCATTTTTGTTCAGACAATTTGTGGTACATCATCAGAATGGAAAGCTGTCTGTATGTACATCTTAAGAGATAAATTTCTGAAACCAGAAAACCTGCTTTTCCCAATAAGACTGTCTTTGCCTCAAATTAATAAATTATTTAAATACAAAAAGCAAGCGTAGTTAACACAATGTATCATATTTATTTTCTATATTATATTGCAACAAAACACAATGGAAAGCAGTCAGTGGTATTTCATATTTTTTCTACTAAAATGACTTAACAGTCATTACATTTTAACATATGATCTGATTGTTCTTGTTAAATAATGTAAAACATTTAATTTTCTGTATTTTGATTTGCAACCTTAGAAATTTTTAGTACTTTTATTTCAGCAACATAAGGTAAATAGCACAGAAACCTATTATTTCTGTGACCCAACTACTGTCCAGTTTTGACTGTAAATTGCCATTGTTTGTTGCAATACTTCTTTCGTCCAGACTGAAAATAACATTCTTAGTTTATTTTATGTCAAAGTTTTTAAGCCTATAATCAAGTCAGTAGTGAATATTATGTTTCTTGAATGTACTGAATATATTTAGCACAAATATATTTAAATCATAGAATGTTAAAAGAATTAATATGGGCTAAAATGAAGTGGCAATACGATTTTTAAAAAGCTATGTATTAAACTGTAATTCTCAGGGATAACTTAAGGTAATTTGGTTAAGTTAATGAAGCCTGTAAGAAATAAACTAGATAATTTAAATTCCAATTCATAGAATGAATGCTTTACCAGTGTTCCAAGTAAAGAAAACTTTCTGATTGGCATCTTTAACATGTGGCAGTTACACAACACCTATTGGACTTGCATTTCTTCAGACAAGGAACTATCTTATTCAAGGTCTAAATAAAGGTACTTGTATATCTCTGCAAAGACTAGAAATCACACACAAGAGCATGTTCTCTTTAATGACAGTTTGTTAAAATTAGGTTTCTTATTGTGAATATCAGAATCAAAATATTTTTAATCCCATACGTACACGATTCTGAAGGAGGAATATGAAATTTTCAAACATTATCTTAATGTCACTCTTAATAAAGTTGTTCCATGATAAAGGACTACAGGTTTTAAAATGAGTATGGAGCTTATTAAAAAAATGTCATAAATGCTCAGTGAGGAGGGCACGACAAATGAGTTTATGTTTTCAGGTATAAACTATATAATTTAGTCTAGGTGTTTGTATAGAATGCCCAAAATCTCTAAAAATTTGCAGATGGTTTTCTCTGATACCTCTATATTACACTTCTTGTATTTGGTTACAGATTTAATATTCTAAGTTTTCTAGTGAGCCAGGAAATATACAGAACCTCCATTTGAAAGAGTGTTTATTATAGAAGTGAATGCATGTTGGAAATTTTGTAAACAGACTACACTATCTAACAGGAATATCAATGTAAAGTTGTGGGGTTTTGTTTGTTTTTGTTTGTTTGTTTCTTTGGTTTTCTTTTGTTTTGTTTTGCTTTTTCCTCGAGGTTGTAGTTTGTTTTCCACTAATACTATATGTGAATGCAAAATCATTAATGTGGTATCGAACGTGGCCATGAAAGTAGATTTAGAAGTATATTAAGCGGAGCTTGGTTTCTCCGTGCTCTCTTATACCAAAATAAACAGAAGATTTGGTTAACTTTCCTCATAATATTTTTTAGCTTATTTTTTGCATCCACAACATTGAATCATAGAATCATCAAGGTTGGAAAAGACCTCCAGGATCATCAAGCCCAATCTTTGATTGAACACCACCTTGTGAACCAGACCAGGGCATTGAGTGCCCCTTCCATGTTGTTTGTTAAACACCTCCAGGGCTGGTGACTCCACCGCCTCCCTGGGCAGCCCCTTCCAATGTCTGAAAACCCTTTCCATTCCTCCTGATGTGCAGTCTAAACCTCCCTTGGCACAGCTTGAGGCTATGTCCTCTTGTTCTGTCAAAAACATAAGCCAACATGTCTTAGTTTTAGATTTTCATTCCAGGGTTATTATTAGAGAATTTGGAGAGGAATAAAAATAGCAGGCCTGAATTTATATAGGGGATAATAATACAAAATGTACATTTAATAAAACATGTTATTTGGAATTAAAAAATACTCAGCAACTAAACAATGGCAATTGAACTGAAGCAAATGTGACTCACTCATGCAGTGTTTAATTTGTCAAGTACATGACCACATACTTCCTTACTTCGCAACGATTTCTTATCAAATTTATTGCAGTGTACAGGGAGAACTGTAGTAAAATTGCACTGTAGTGCACAGAGACAGGGACATATTGCATTTGGAAATAAGGCAGACAAGATGCCAGAGTATATAGGTGCTAGTTCTTTATATTTACATACAGGGATGTGCATAGCTATATAGGTACACATACCTTTCTTGAGGAACTACCGAGTTTTTGCATATAATGTATGCCTAAGCTTAGCCTATTTTCAAGACAGATAAATGTGAGACAGAAGAGGCACAGAGAACGCTTAAGGGAATGCAAAAATCTGTTTATGGGAAGTGATTGAAAATGCTTGATTTGCTTAGACCAGCACAATGCAATGTAGCAAAAGATATGTTTTTTCTCTACAAATATATGGGAAAAGAGTTGAATATAGAAGAAAGGAAAATTGCTCTGGGCTTGACAGGTGTTTTAGGTACAAAAGCAAATCAGTGTAAAATTGTGCTCAATAAAGAATTCAAAATTGTTACCCTTCATGATTTTATCTTGTAGGGACAGTGCTTGATAAATTAAGTGTTCTGTTCAACCTTATGGATTTCAGGTTTTATTCAAAACCACAAAGTATAAGAATAAATTTTTTTAAATGTTTTTACCTCTATTGCTACAATTCATAGCTACTGTCTTCTAAGCAATAATTTGCCCCAGTTCTGTCTCATTTTGAGCCATATCCCCTTTGCCTTTCATTTTTGTCTCTTCGCTCTCCATTTATCAAATGCTCATTTTAGGTTCTGGTCCTTCTGTATATCCATGCATCCATGCATCCATCCCTCCGTCCATCCATCCATCCATCCATCCATCCATCCATCCATCCATCCATCCATCCATCTATCCATCCGTGCCTCCTATTGATTCCCTAATATCCCTCTCTTCCCTCCCACCCATTTCCTCTCTTCTGTTTCCATGCATTACCTGGCCTCTGTCATTGTTCTCTTTGCATTCCCACTGCTCAACTTTCAGCTCCCTGTATTGTCAAGTTTCTTTTTAGTCCTTCTGTTCCCTAATTCCCTTACAAATGATCACCAGACATGGGTGAAGGATCATTGCTGAGAGCACAAAGAGAATGCCTTTCTGCTCTTCCCTGTGTCAAGTGTCATAACCAGTGTGAAGAACAAATCTCATCCACCCTTTTCAGCTCTGAAGAGCCTAGTCCTGAAGAATTCTCTAGATGATTTAGCTGCAAAACTTCAAAAGATGACAAACTCATATGAAGGTCCCTTTATTTCTTTCAGAATTTTCTTGATGCTTAGACTTAGGGTAGCATTAATGCAGAGTTTCACTGATATGAGAAAAAATTACATCCTCGATGTAAAATTACCCTTGGACCAGACACCTAAACTGGAAAACATGCCTGAGCAATCTGTTAAATGTGTTGGTGCTCTTCATGTAGAACAGAGTATCACCAAGGAACAGAAAGTTTCAGGCAATCTGAAGCACAAGCACTGTTACCAGCAATTTATAAACCCACAGCAGAAATTATAGCAGTAATATCACATATGGACTGCTTAAAGTGATGGATAAATTTCAAATGCTTCTTAAAATGATGAAGCTGCATGAAATGTCAGCAATGCTCATTAGGGTTTTGATTTTGTTCTTGCTTTGGTTGTGTTTTAGGTTTTTGTTTTTTTTTTTTCTTAGTGGATGTCACTTAAAACCTCTCAGTCTAAATGTTTAACAGTGTAAGTTCCTTTTCAGAACCTGTAGGAGGGAAAAATGTGTTTAAGTATATCGAGCATTACCAAAAGCCAATGCCTGGAGTGAACACAGTGTATGTGAACACTAAAGATACCTATTGTATGGTTCTAAAATGTGAGTCACGTTATTATATAATCACTTCAATTGATATATATATCACGTCAATATATCACTTCAACTGATCAATTTTTATAGTCAAGGAAAATCTTAATTTACACAATATTTTAATTGAAGAAAAAAGTTAAATCAATAATCAATATTCTTTTGAAGCAATGCTAAGTTAAATTATAAATAAATTTGTTCCAGTAATTGGATAAAGTCAGGCGTATACTGTTAAAATATGATCTGTAAGAAAATGACAGCAGTTCTTTAAGTGAGAGATACTTAAACCATTCTACACAGACACAAACCACTGTCTTAAAATGAAAATTCTAGTCTTGACCTCATCAGGAAGATACAGAACACATTGATTATGTGGAAACCTATAGGAAGCAAGAGTAATTAGACTGATTTGCATACCTGAATTAACATAATTGTTTTTAAATACCAATGGTTTAAAACCCCAAGGGAGTTTTGGACTGTAATTGTAATGAGTGTGATTTACAGGAAAAGGCAACAGTTCAACTTCCCCAGTGATCTATCTTACTAAGGATATAATTTTAATTTTGCACTTAATTATTGTTTGAGATATGCTACACAACTGTCATAGTACACCTCTAGTTCTCTAACGACTAAAGAGATTTTAGTTAATTGGAAAGACTTCCTAAATTTTTGCTAACCTTAAACTATCTTCCTGAAATGCAACAGTTTATGTTTGTAAGGAGTACACAGTGCATTTGAATGCCTAGTTCAAATGGCTGGGAGATTTAGTCAGAAAGTGTTTGGAATCTGAGTGATATGCTTGGTTGGAGTTACCTCACCTTATTTCAAACCTATGGAACTGACCAAGATTCCCTCAGCTTCCTGGGCAGTGAGCACAGAGAGAGAGAGTTGGAGATTTCAAATCATTTGGCAGAAAAAAATATTTTGTAGTTATGTATCAAAACTCCTTTGCGAAGAAACTCTGAGGTCAATTCTGTACTTGTTGAGGTAGATGAGACTTTTGGCCAAGGCTTCAGTAGTATAAAAAAAGTCCCCAGTTCTTGGTTATTTTTGTCATATTCAGATTGTTAGACAAAGATTAAATATTTCTGGAACCTTCTTTTAAAGCTAAGCCTTCATGTTTTGAAAAATGGTTTGATCTCTAAGTTATGATTAAGAATATTCTGTAATCTTCCTGATAATAGGAATTATAAGAAAACTGCAAAATGCTTCCAGTTTATAACAGTAAAGAAGGAGCCTATTTCTGGTTTTCTTAACTACATTTTCAAGGTCCTGTGACAAATGTATGTAATGTTTCTGTAAAATTTCTTGGGAAAATAAAAAGACCATTTAAATGATAAGCAAAATGTGTAAGTTGCTATTTGCTTTCCCTGACCACAATGGTAATTTTGAAACAAAGAAGGAAAAAAGCAATTCATTACATCTAAATGATAAATCCACAACAGAATGATTTAATATGAATCCTAAACAAATTCTCTTACACTTAAATTTCTGTAACACGATAGAATAGTAGATAAATTACGAGGCCATATTTTCAGCTCTTTCTTCAGTTCTAAACTCTACTTTATGACAAGTAAGCATCTTTGAATTTAGTAATCCATGTATTTCAAACACAGACTTAATTTGAAAGATGTTGCAATAGAGCAGAACAATGAACTACTAATTATGGCTTTTTCTTTTTTTTTCCCTTCTGTCTTTTGTTCAATCATCTATGCTCTTTCTATGGACTGCAGTAGATTGTATCAAATTGTATCCTGCTAGTGACAACAGACTAATCATTTTAATTCCTCTCTTTGGCTAATAGCCTTTTGATTCATAGACATCTGCTATATTTCATTCTCTATTTCTTCTTTCTCCAGAAGACTTTTCTTATTCTATAGCTGGAGAGATTTCTCTATCCAGTTTGTTCTGAGTTTCAATTTCGTGTCATGTCTGTCTCAGAGTAAATGTTGTGGATGAAAGCTGAGGAAAACTTTATGGATTCTTTTAAAGTATCTTTTTTTTCCCCTTCTATTCTTTGCTATAATATTTTTTTTTTTAATAATTTTGTAGATTTTTGATCAACATGCAACTTTAGCATCCAGTGCAAAGGAAAGGATTTTCATTTCTGATGCTGATGTTTATTACTCTTGTAACAAAAGAAAATGAGAATGATTCAGACCAGTCTTATATTCTGAATACATATGAATTTCTGAAAGAAATCAGGAGATGCACAACCTAATGCTTTCACATTCTCATACCTTAATGGAGGAATAGTTGCAAAGTTCAATGAAAAAAATAAAGTTTTCAGGCTCACTTGAACAGACAAGGATAATTTTCTATAACAATGAACCCATGTAGTAGAATGAACCGTGAAAAAATGTGCACAAGATCTATTTTATTGCATACTGTCAACTAGAAGACCCTAGAGTTAATTTCACAAGACTTTTTCTTTTTCCATCCTGATCACAATAATCTGATAAATTGCAGAAGCATTCACAACCTGATCCCTGCAAAATGTGTTTTTGAAAAGAAAAATCAGTTATCTGTACTTTGAAAAAGCGTATACGATGCTAGGATTTTTTTTCTTCAAGCATTGAAAGATTTATCTTTACCTAATTTTATTAAAAGGAAAATGAAACTTGAGCCCATGGTGTTTTAGATTGCCAATATATTTTTCTAATTTTGGCAGGTGAAAATGAGTAAGACACAGATTTTTATGGGGAGAAAAAAAAATCAAATAGGTAATTGAAATGTAGTAGTGATATTGCTTAGGATTTGCATCAAAAAGAAGGCAAAACACAGCTGTAGTGGTTTGTACTAATTTCCTGAAATACTTCCCTGTCAGGACCTGGGCAGCTTCCTCTATGTCTGACAAAAACAGCATGAAAACAACGAGGTCAGACAAAAGAAAGAAATCGGGTCGCAGATGGAAGGGATTGATGGAGATGCCTCACTCTCAGACTGAAATGTCCCTTCTTTAAGCTGTTGAGAAGAGGCTCTTAATTTCCTTATAACACATAGAAATGCATTATGGGGTGGATGAAATGTTCTAACTGTAGACATGAGCAGAGGCATTTGTGCTAAAGTAAGTAGATGTAGAAGTGGCTCTGATCCCATAAGAAATTTGAACAGAGAGGAGAGAAGACTTGTGCTTTCTCCCAGGAAGAGAAGAAGAAAGACTTCTGTTTTCAAAGACAGAGAGCTTTTGTTAGAACTGTTATAATCCTTAAAGTGTGCCCCATAAATTGACATGGTCCTCGATAACAGGTGTGGGAAGACTATTAGTGGAGGAAGAAATTTTTGCAATGATCATATTTCCATTCTTCCAGGCGGCTGATTCACTCTGACAATGAGGCCAGGAGAAACTGTTTCTTGTGGAGAAATCTCCATAGACTGAAGAGAAGTCTCCCCTCCCAAGTAAATTGGTGAAAGACTATTTTTAAAGATGGTAAACTGACTGATTTGTTTCTGCATGTTGTCAGTGTGAAAGAAAAGAAGTTGTGGAGAGAAGTGTTCTGAAATTTTTATTCTAATTATTTTGATTTTTTCCTATAGTTTTTATCAATAAATTTTTCTTTGTGTCCTTCAAAATTTAAGCCTGTTTTGCCTTCCTCCTAATCCTATCTCACAAAAGGAAATGAGTAAACAATTCTAGAGGGTGCAATGGTGATCTGGCCAACGCCAAATCCGCAACATAATTGGTACATTAGCTGAGAAATCTCAAACTGGCAAATCAAAACTGCTACAACAGCAAATAGTTTCAAGTCCTCTTTAGATTATCACAATCCACCATGTTCTCCTAAATCTTTAACTTGAAAGAATGGATATGATTGTTTGTTCTGTTGTGATCACATCCATTACCACATAAAAAGTACCAGCATTACAACATAAAAAGATGCTGCCTTGATGCTTTTGGTGTGAATATTTTTTCTTCTAACATTTCACTTGATTTGAAAAAGGAATTCCAAAGTCGAAGAGTAAAAGCAGACACCCCTCATTGGCACTAAGAAAAATGTCACCACCAGCAGGCAGAGAAGTCTCAAGGTTACTTTCTCTCCAGAGTCTTAATTTACAAGGCAGACATGCACAGCTTCTCCAGACCACCAGGTAGGAAAAACAGCTTGATGTTTTAATGAAAGTGCAACAGTGGGTCTCTAACTGTCAAAGTCACTCTCAGCAAGATAAATGCTTGCAGAAAGATTGCTAATGTGATGAAAGTGCAAAATCCATCAATATACAGTCCACACTAGCGTTACCTATGACAGTTTTCCCACTGGAACTTCAAAGTGATATAAATTTTAACATAATGTTCATAAGCCAGAAAGTATTCAGTGATTGAAATCATATTCAGTCACTCGAAATCAGAGCTCTATAATACAAGTGGCCAACTCTCAGGTTTTTGCGCAATATATCCCCACCTTTTGCTTATAAATCTTAACAAGTGGTAAGGGAAAACAATTCCAAGAAAGTTGCAAAATTTTCTCTACTTTTAGGCCAGATGCTGAAGAATTTTCAGTGGGCCATCACTGGTTTGCAGCATCTAAGTAGCAAAGCCATAGAGAGGGAATTTGTATAGATTATCTAACTTGCTTATCTATTACGAAAAATTCTTAGGGGGGGTGGAGGAAGTAGGCTTTGGGCCTTTTCACTTATCTTATTTTTCAGTCTATATCTTTGCTAAATTGATTATATTTCCTCCTTCCTCTGAAAAAAATTAACCATTTATATATATTTATATATTTATATACACACACACACATACATGTTTATTATTTTTGGTTGACAGAAAAAATATTAAATAATAATATTTGTAATACATAAAACCTAAACAGAAATTTCTAATATCAAAAACTCTTTGATATTCATATCTAGCCTAGGAGTTTAGAATAGAATTAGAATATGTTTAGAATATGCATATCAACAAAATAGGAATTATTTCAATTTGGTTTTAAAATATTATAGTTATGATTTCGGGCTGATTTTAGTTAGGTCAGAAAAAAAGTCAAAATATAGAAAATTGGAAGCAACAAAATAAATATATATCTTCCTTTTAAAGAAGAAATTTCTGATTATTTTATTTCTTTTCCTATGTTTTTCCCCTGCCTGAAGATAAGATTGTGATTTTGCTCAGTTCAATTTTTTGACATTACACAGAATATTTCTCTAAAAGCAAGAGAAATAAATGGTAGAAATCTGTAGTCTGCTCAGAATTTTCATTTTGCTTTCCCTACATTTTTCAGAACCCCTGTCTTTTGCCCATGCAGACAGACAAGTGCAAATGGCAAAACTGTCATTATGTTTGAATTCACTCAGAAAAAAACCCTTTCTTTCTGAAATGTAACTTTATCACTCTCCTCCTGAGCTATGGCTTTGCAATCTGCTGTTATGCTTTTTCTAACTACTGCAAAATGTAGTGTAACTTAAAAATCCTTCCCTCCAATTAACCTCTCAGAAAAGTCTGCTTAATAACAAATTTTAGTGTTTTGTTATGGAAACAAATTAATTTGTAACTATTTATAAAGATATTAAACAGTAAATTAATGATGAAATTAAAGAATTGCCCCCATCTTGACCTGAAATGATTTATAAAACCAGCCCAAACACACTCTGTAACACAGATTGCATCTATAGATATGTTTAAAATCATTGGAAATACTCCAACTGTGCAGAAGAAGTTAATCCTCATATTTCAAAATAAATGTAAGATGAGTTAGGCAATATTTAAGCTAGTTAGCATGACACAAGTTCTGGACAAAGTTGATAAGAAATATAATTGGTAACGTATTAAAAGATTGTAACTTAATTAATGGTAATGAAAGTAGCTTTGTGGAAATAAGATATTTAAGATAAAACTCATATATTATTTTAGGAGATTATAACTTGATTACCATTGAAACCTAGTAAACTGAAGGCCTCTCAAAGACAATTTGCTTGATGCTGCATGACGTGATTGGAAGTTAGACTGCACAAAACCAGAGCATTTTGTGTTGAGAGCTGGTAAACTAATTATGGATAGAAAAGTGACAGAACAACACCTTCACTAGTGAAACTGATGCTGTTTTGTGCCACTTCCATACAAAATTACAGTTGCCTGCTTTATTACAGTGCAATGGGTGAAATGGTTTGACAAGCCCACCATTTTCACTTTGGCTAGCAGGACATCAAGGCTAACTATGATCCCTGGGCTCCCACTTGTATCATTTAAAGTTGGAAGCACTTTGGTCTAGCACAGATATTTCATTGGATGAAATCCAAATTACTACAAGGTGGGACAAAATTAATTCAAACCCCATATTTCCAGCTAGACAAGCAATTATTTGATGTAGCAAGTCAGCTGTGGCCATCATGGCATTTTATTCTGTTCTAAAAGCTTTCAAATCAGTTATTTCATGCAAGGATTGCTGATGGTGAGCATTATATTTTCTCACCTACGTATCACAGAATATCAAAATGACCAACATGGGGTTCCAATATGTGAAACATGACGGAGATGGAAAAGTTGTGTCTTTTTCTTTCTTTTCTTGCCTTCCTGGGGAAAAAAAAAAAAAAAGGTATTTTTTTTGTCTTAGATTTTCTTTAATCCCACCCTCTTGCTTCCTCTTAATTTAACACACTCTAGAATGTCAAAAGGAAAAAATGCTGGCTTTTTATGTGCTGGTTTTGGCTGGGATGGAGTTAATTTTCATCACAGTAACTAGTTTGGGGCTGTGTTTTGCATTTGTGCTGAAAACAGCTCTGATAACAGAGGACATTTTTGTTATAACTTGTAGAGAGCCAACACCCTTTCTGCCCCTTATTCCATCCCATCAGTGAGTAGGCTGGGGGTGCACAGGGAGCTGGGAAGGGACACAGCTGGGACGGCTGAGCCCACCTGATAATGGTTATCAAGGGATGTGCTAGCTAATTAAACCTTTATAACAAAGTCTGATTTTTTTCTTTTGGTTAAAAAACAGTATTTTCCTTTAAAAAAAAAAAAATCAGATTATTTAGCTGCCTGTGTTTTCATCTTGTAACAGATTCAGAAGCTCAGGGATTTAAGCAAAACTGTCTAATTTACACTCCAAGAGTTTAAACTAGAAAATTCTCTTCTGATATATTATAAGATTAAATTCACCTATGTGTTGTTGCAATACATTGGTATTTTAGAATCATTTTGGGAAGAAGCAGTATATTAAATCTCCATCATCTGTCGTTTCTACAATGATGAGTATTCATCATAGATCAGAAATTCTTGTTGTTAGTTTCAGTGCACAAATAGTAGTTTACATGCTGTTGCATTGCTGTTACTCCAGGACTCAAGGTCCCAAAATACCATATTTAAATTTGTCCTTTGATCCTGCAGGGTATTGATGATGCTTCCAATTGACACATTTTGCCTCTGTGCAGGAGATGGGAGACACACAACACACACGTACACATACTCTGCATGTGCTTTTTTTTTTGGCCAAATACACTAAGTAAAATTTCAAATAGATCAGGAAAGCTTCTTGGGAAACTGTACTAATAATCTCCAGAGCTCTCCTGCAACTTGCTGATACTTTTTGATGGCATCTTCTCAAAATTCTTACCAATTCCTGTTTTCTCCTGTTTGTCTGATGATATACTATGTGGCATACTGTTACATGAATCATTGAAATTTAGATTGGTTTTATAAACAAAATTTTCTATTTCTAGAAAAGAGGGCTATTAAAAATCTGTTTGCAATGGTCTGGAATAGTAACATTTCTAAAATTTTGTTGTACTTTTTCGTATTTTTCTATATTTTCCCTTATTTTCCCTGTTCATGTTTTCCTGTCTGTAACTGTTCAAAATCACACATACATGTAAAGCAAAGTTAATGTGATTTTAATTTTTTAGCATCTTCAGTTCTATGCTCTTTTCTTTTCCCTCATCCTCCCCCTCCAAAAGAAAAAAAGAAATTAACTTTGTGGTATTATGTCTCAGTTCTCCTTTTGCTGCATTCTCTTTGCTCAACATGCCAAAATCCAGTTATTTGAGTCTTGTTTCCAATTCAAAGGCGTTAACTCCAGGCAGTCATTTAGTATTTGTGCCAAAGCTTGTTATCTTTAGTACTTTCCAACCCTATATGTAGCAGGTCTGTAAGAACTTTTTTTACAATTTTTTAGTCTGAAAATAAATAATTTGCACCTTTTGTTTGCATTAATTTTAGCTCATATATATATATATATATTTAACCTAAACCAAAGACCTGGAATATTATCATCACAATTTCTGATATTTTTTACTGAAGAATGCAGACAAATGCACAATATATATATAGTGTCCCAAGTAACAATAATGAATATTTAAAGACATTTTCTTTGTGAGTTAACTTTCTATACTGCATATGCAAAATCAATTTACAAGAGCATATAGTGACAGGACAAGGGAGACTTGTCTTCAAACTAACAGAGACTAGGTTTACATCATATATTAGGAAAAAAAAATCTTCCCTGTGAGGGTGGTGAGGCCTTGGCACAGGTTTCCCAGAGAAGCTGTGGCTGTCCCATCCCTGGAAGTGTTCAACACCACGTTGGATGGAGCTCTGAGCAACCTGGTCTAGGGGAAGTTGTCACTGCCCATGACAGGAAAGTTGGAACAAGATGATCTTTGATGTCCCCTCCAGCCCAGGCCATTCTGTGATTCTATGATCCAACACACTATTCATAAAAAGTAATTCTGCTGGCAGTTCATCTGAAGATATTTAACCAATACATTTACCCACTAAATATTATTTAAAAATAAAATAGTTTTTAAGAAGCTGCTTGGTGTCAAAACATGCAATGCCATTCTGGTAGAGAGTATAGCTGCACAATGCCAAAGCTGGCACAGTGTGCCATTTGCCACCTGAATTCAAAATCCAACTATGTATTAGCAGGAATGACTACACTAGTATGTATAAATCTAAATTTATGAATGGCTAATTATGAGTTAGGCTTACATCTGCAATGAATTGCACAAAGTCTATGCACCGATCAAGTCCTATTCAGTAGCTTAACTACAGTCTTCTAAAAAAAGACACGTTTGAAGGTCTTGTTGGGTTTTTTGTGTTTTTTGGTTTTGTTTTGTTTTGTTTCTTTGTGGCAGATGTTCTTGTAATTTCAATCATGCCAGAACTATTTCCTTTTATCACTTGCAAAATTGCACTGAAGTCATGAACACAATGACTATAACTTGCCTGTCAAGTACAGTTTATGTTCAGCCTCTCTATTTTCCACAGCTCATCATTTATCTCTCCTCTAATTTTGGTAAGTGTTCTGACTATTGTTCAAAGTCTCTGGCCCTTACCAAAAATACACTTTTGTCCTTATAACCACTGGCTCAATTATCACAAAGTGGGAGGGAGCCCAGCACAGGTGGAAGGCTGATGTGATTACTAAATCCCAGCAGACTTTTCTGTACTTTTAAATGCTTTGTTTGGTTGTATTTTATTTTGTTGTTGTTCTAACATTTGAGAAGCCAATAGAGGTGATTTTAACTCAGGTTGAAAGTTGTCATGAAACTGGTTTATGCCAGAAGCCTGTTCTGTTTTACCTGCATGTACAGATGTTTCAAAACGTACTGAAGGTCAGGCATGAAGATAAAACATTGAACAGAAGAGAGAATACATTATCCCAAAATCAGTACCTTTGATTTGCTGAGTTAGATGAGATTTGGATAAAATCTCTTTTTTTTTTTTTCCAATATTAGAGAGTAACCTACAATCTTTGTAAAAGAAATGTTTAGATGGATGGAAGTACACAGAGCTACATTAGGAAAAAATAGCTTTTTTTTTTTTTTAAACTCCGTGGTATAGTTGTGATTTTATGAAATTCTCACTTAAATGGAGGATGTCCTTTTTTTATTTTTTATTAAGTCACTCTTTGGTAGAATCTTCTAAATGTCTTGCTCAAATACAATTGAATGTGTCACCTCTTTGAAAGAGAGAATGTCGACAGTGTCAGCAACAACTGGCATCACATCCATATCCAGAAGCATCCAGAAGATATGTGGTGGAAATATGCATAAATATGGATGTGGAGGAAAGGCCTTCAGCTTTCTCTGTGTGATTTTGGTTTTTGGCAGTCAGGTTAAAAATAGAAACCAAATAATTCTTTGTATGACTGAGAATTATGGGATACCCTGTTTATTTTACTGTTTATTTTAATCTGACTCCTGTTCTCTGTGTCATGCTTCTTCACCCTGCAACTTTCTGTCATAGGGATACCATTCACAATGCGTGGGATGGGCCATGGGCTAAATGTTGGAGAAAAAAATGTACTTTAACTTTCTTTAAAATTAAATATACTGCTTCCACTATCGCTTCTATCAATTTGTAGAAGTAGAATAAGAGGATATTGCTGGTTAAATTTCTAAGTCTGCTACCACCCAAATTGCTTTAAGAGTTGGTATCCTTCTGTTTATGGCACCATGCAATGGAATTGAAAGTCTAAAAAGTGACCTATTATGTCCAAAACAACAACAACAACAACAACAACAACAACAACAACAACAACAACAACAACAACAACAACAAAAACAACAAAAAAACCCCACATTGTAGGAAGCACATTTATTTGTTTGTGAAATTATTTTGTCACTGACAATCATGTGTGTGAGAAAACAGTAGTTTTCAGTTCAGTTCCAGTCAATGGCAATTTATTCAAGAAACTTCAATGCAAAACCTTGGGGTTTTTGTCACTGTATTGACAAACACAGTGCTTTGACAACAGTCTAGTATTTCATTTTCATGGGATGGGTGAGATAAAGCAGTCATTAAAATAGAGTAAGTTAGAAAGAATAGAAATTGTGTTTTAATGTGTTTACAACAAACAAATGTAGGTTTCAGTTTTGTCTTCCCAAAATACAGTAATAGGATATAACATGGATCTTATTTATTCTTTATGCTTGCAAGGGTCTATAATCATTATAATTCATAATTATATAATTATAGAGGCTTAATTTACCCAGACAGATAATAGATTTTCAGTCTATCAATTTAAAAGTTAATGAAATTATTGTCATTAGAAATATGGAAAGTGGTTGAGAAGGGATTTTAAAACTTGTGGTTTTTTCTGATGTAAACAGTGAAATCTAACCAAGGACCTTTTTATTAAACTAATTTATTAAGGTAGTCCATTAGTAATTTCCTTGCAAAGACCTGAACTGCACTTTTTGCCATACTTTCAGTATGTATATATTTACATTACTTTGTATTATGAATAATTGGCCACTTCCTATGACCTGTGACAAGAGAAGCACTTCTTTGGTTGAAAATGAAGAATCAGATTCAAATTTAAAAAAAGGGTTCCAGTCTGCTTCAAAAATGAAATTGAAACATCAAGAAATTTCAAACAAAGAGCTTGCAGAACAAGCTGGTATTTTAAGTGTAATAAAATATTAATATTTAATAAGATCTAGCTCAAAGGGTTTGGGGAATGTACATCATGTCTTAGTTTCTGTCGCATTGGAAAATAGTCCATATTGAATTGGGTCTATCAGCATCTGAATGCTGCTCATAATTTGAAAAAGTTGTGGTGGAACTTAGTTACTGAAAAAAAAAAAACAAACCACACTGTTCTTCTGAGTTAGTAAGTTTATGGAAAATATAGTGTAAAATATCTGACTACTTCCTGTAATTTGCTTTGGGTCAAAATGAAGATATTTTTGTAATATTTTTAATTTTTTAATTTTAGGAAATATCAAGTAACTGTGATGTTAACGATGGCCCCTGGTTCACAAAACCCAAAACCATGAAACCCCTTGATAAGCACATTCCCAGTAAAAAAAAACTTTAAATCAATGTCCTTCACAATGTCAAGCTAAAGGCCTTGCTGTCTCTATGAGAAGTTGCCTTCTGATGGTGAGGTTTTTTGCTTTCCAAAATGAAAAAAAAAGGAAAATAAGGAGGAAGAACATCTGGCAATGTATTTGCTATTACTCATTCTTTCATTCAGTAATGGAGAGCTATATGGTGGAAGGTGTGATCTGGCCACCAGGGTGGGAGGAGACACGCAGGGGGTCAGAACAGAGAGGAGAGAGAGGAAAGAGTGAGAACCTGTCCACGAAGTAAGCCAATAATGTAGGCTCTGGAAGATCTGCAGGGGAAAAAAAGGTTTGGGGAAAAAGTAGATCTTAAAGTTCCAGAGTAGCTGTCTGCAAATCTTTGTCACACTCCAGTTTAACTTCAGTAGTATTTATGACATCATCTGCTCGTGAAATAATATACTCTTAATCAGGAGAAATCACTTAAAACAGCTGTCAAGAGCATTAGTGCCTTGATCATATCTGATGAAGCTTTATATAATCTATTTCATTACTTTGACATGCAGTATTTGTAGATATAAAAGATGTGTATTGATTTAAAATACTTAAGGATATAAAGTATTTCTTGACATAAATTTTATTTATTTACTTAAAGACTTAAAACAATCTCAAAGCCCTGATCTTCATCAAAAAGGCCCAAGTAATCCAGACCCACCATATTTAGAATATGGGGATACTTTAATTAAGATAGATATTCCCTAATTTGGTCCTAAGGAGCTCTCAGTTCAATGGTAAAAATAATCTTACTAGGGCTCAAAGTCCTTCTCACATCCAGCAATGAACCTGAAGAGGAAATGAAAACTCTCAGAGCATCACTTCCTGCAGGGCTTCTCTCTCCCAACTTGCTTTGTGTAATCAAGTTTTCAAGGCAATTATTAAAACCAAATCAAGGAACTCCACAGTTCTTTCCCACTAAAATTTACAAAACAGAAAGAAAAGACTGCAAACATTCTTCTCCAAACTGTAACACAATATGTGCTGCATGAGTTTTCATTCTATCAGATGTTGACAAGAAAGCTTCCTATTGCAGCCAGCACCATTCTCCACAAAGGTATTTTATGGTATGTAGACTGAGGATTCCTTCCTGCTAACACTGTTAATGCAAGTGCTACTCTCAGCTCTGAGCCATGGCAAATTAAACAGCATACAAGTATTTCGACTGCCATGAAATGTCCTTGAAGAACTGTATAGAGCTATTTCTCTGAAAAGCTCTGTAGTGAATGCAGCGCCAGGACATTAACTTTTATTGATCAGCAACCACAGAGGTGAGAAGAGCTGGTTTGTTTTCTGTTTTTTCTTCTAGCATGGAATTCAAACAATCTCATAAGGTTTACTGCCTGTTGGTCCAGTTATTCCTGCTGGTATCAACTGTATCTTTTGATATTGATCAAATGAGTATAAGAACTCTGAATGCTGTAAATTAGTTCTGGATTAGTTTGCTAACCCAATTAATAGCTGGAATTTTTAGCTGGAAATCATTTAGATAAGATTCTTAATTTTCTAATTTATTGTTTTTAAATGAAGTCTCTTTCTGTATGGAGTCAAATTGTGTTAGATTCACCTGTGGGTTAGAAAAGAAGAAATTACATTACTCAAAGTCTTGGAAGTAGAAATTCCACCAAATTTGCTTGTATAAAATCTCTTATGATAAATTAAATACATATTCAGTGATGTAGAATGGAGTCTTTAGCTAAACCTGTAAGAATAAAACTAGTTTTAATCCACTATCTGCATATATCATATTGACAGGGAATAACACTGCATCCTTATGGAATAATTTCCAGAAGATGTAGTGACTTGTACAAATGAATAGTCACAGTATTGACTATTTTTTGAGTGTGCTTTATTCTGTAACACTGTTACAGCTTAAGGACAAAACCAAACAAAAGCAAAACATTCTAATAATTTTTTTCTTTAATTAGACATATACTGAGGCTCTACTAAAAAAATTGAGTTTAAAATATTCTGTATGTGTAGAAATAAATCATACCTGCATACCCACATATCTGTTGTTGACTGGTTGAAATTTTTTTGTTTCCTAATGGATATCACAGTACATGTAATAAAATATGTTCAGAGTGAAATGGCAACTCCATTTGAAATCAATATAACTTCTGTAGTTCAAAGAATAGAATTTAACATTTGAAATTTGTACCCACGATTTTACATAAAACCTTGACATATATAACAAGACTTTTCTTGAAAATCAGAAACTAAGGAGGATATGGCTTCAAATGTAGTCTTCAAATTATCCTTTAAAGATTTTTTTTTAAGTCTATCATTTGCGTTTAATTGCATTGCTACGGCAAGAATATATTATTCAAGTTATTCATATTATTATTTGTAATTTTAGATTAAATTTATTTTAATGTAATTTTACCTTATTTTGAAATTACTCGTAGTTTTAGACCAACAAATAATTATATTTAATGTCTAACTCCTACATAAAGGTTTAAATTTCTGCTGAAATCTATACAATAGGGACACCTGAATGTTTTGTTTTAGAAATTCTCAACACACCAATGACACAGAACAAGATTCCTAAAGATCACAAAAATTGTCAT
Source organism: Rhabdornis inornatus (assembly GCA_013397075.1). NCBI lineage: Eukaryota > Metazoa > Chordata > Aves > Passeriformes > Rhabdornithidae > Rhabdornis > Rhabdornis inornatus. Next base: position 2,179,218 of record VWZS01009792.1, read on the forward strand.
TAAACTCGATGTGAGTTTAGAAGGAGCATACAGATTCTGAGAGGAAAAAAAAATATTCTCAGAGTACTAAGAAAAATGTATACACAAGGAAGAAGGTACCAACAGCTGATAAATTTACCAGTTGCAAAAGTGCACACAATCACTGGGTTTGACAAGAAATACAGATATTAACATACTTAACCAAAGAAATACAAAAGTAAGACTTTGATCTTCCTGTTCAGCAGTGAGTAGTCAGTCTTAAAAGGTACTTTTTCCCCTAGAGATACAAATATCTGTTTTTCAAATTATATTTCAACTACTGACATTTTCACTATAATTTCTACATCTAAACTTTCAACCATTTACCACATGGAAAACTTGAAGGCAGGTATAGAAAATGTTTTTCATTTTCTTTTTTATTTTTACTATCAAATGCTTGGTTCTTCCAGAATACTGAATAATGTTGAAATTATTTTGTTATGTTGAGAAGAAAAGTGCATTTTAGGATAAGTTTAAAAACCATTTTCATTTCTACGTCCCGTCACTCCTCAGTTACTTCCTAAATATTTTTTTCTAATTGCATTTTTTCTAAGAGTCGAAGTCTCCACCAACACTGAAAATGCTGCCTGGGAAAAGGAAGAAAAAAGTAAATTCATTATTCGCAGTGTACTAAATGCAGTTTCATTTGCTGATTTTGATTCAAATTTCATTATACTGTTAGTAGTTATATCTGTGTAAAACTTTAAATTTTCAGTAGATAATTACTAAGACTTTTTACTTGCAAAATATTTTTGATGGAAAAATTAATTGGGTTTTAAAAATAATTCTAAAAAGTTGGAAAGATATATTACTTTGTCACACTCAGTTTTATTGTGCTCCAGTGAAGATTCAATAAATAGTGCTTGTAAAAAAATCTTACTTTCTGATGTTCATAACACCAGAAAGAAACACTGACAATATTAGATTGAATTTAGAAAAAAAAACAACAAAGTGATTAATGAACTTGATGAAACTGACAGGGACAAATTTTAAAAGCTCATTTTGAAAAGCTTGGGTAAGTATTTACTGTGTACAGGAAACAGTTTTTCAGATACTTCTGGTGTGTGAACACTGAGTCAACTGGAAATTCTACTTTTACTACCAGGAAAATTTGTCTTATATTGATCTTAAACGCAGCACATGATGAAGGGAAAATTATGTCCCACTGCTTCTTTCATTTTAAAGTAAATGTAATTAGGGCATATAAATGTGATCTGGACAACATTAGAATTGTAGCTTTTCTCTGTATAAAATTTAGAGATTGTTTTATTTATTTTTGTATTGCTTTTGTCCTAGAAAAAAATCCCTAAAATAAGCATAATTATCCTTTAGGGGGTGTAAGAAATTATTCTAGGTTTATAGCTCCTTTTGCCCAGATAACCAGCATTATCTCAGCCAAGTTACTGGGGAGGCAGTATTTGTTTGACTTTTTCTGCTAAATTTATCATCAAATATGTAGCATCAGACAATCTAGGAAAAAAAAAAAAAAAGAACCCAAAGATTGTGAACATCCAAAATAAACCACTGTAAAGAGAAACACTTCATGTTTAATAAGATTTAGGTTACCTGTTAGGAAAACATTTTTTACCATGAGAGTGGTGAGGAAGTGGAGAGTTTGCCCAGAGAAGCTGTGGCTGCCCCATCCCTGGAAGTGTTCAAGGCCAGGTTGGATGTGACTCTGAGCAACCTGGTCTAGTGAAAGATGTCTCTGCCCGTAGCAGGGGGTTGAAATGAGATGTTTTTTGGGGTGCTTCCAATCAAAATAGATAAATTTAATGCTCTTATGCCTTGAAAATATTACACTTTTTAAAATTATTATTTTCTTGTACTCATACTGCTCAGATGCTGAACTTTGTGGAAATTCTCAGAGACAGAAATTAGATTACAGACTCTGAAATATTTTGGCATTTGACATATTCCATGTTTCTATGCTAAATTTGGAATATAGGAGATTATATAGATAAGCCTGTTATCTTTTTCATTAGATCTCAGAGTTTTCCTTGTGAATGATCTAAAAGGTCAACATTAGCATATGAAATGAACATTGGTTAATTGGTAAACGGTGGAAAGAAATCCAACCTCTTTAGTTATCATTGTGTCTTTCAAAGAAATTAGCTTTTCTTTTTTTGTCATGGAATAGAATGATACATTAAACATTTGTTCCACTTTCTGAGTTGTACAGTGATCCTAATGTTTTTGCAATGCTATCTGACTATAAAAATTGTATGACTCTAGATATATTCTATGCCATCAACTCTGTGTAAACTTTATTTCTCTAGATTATTTCTATATCTCTATATATTTCTCCAATTCTCTAATTCACATAATGGTTTACATAGTTTAATTTTGGCTTCAGTCTTACATCATAGAACTTATCACCGTATGTCTTCCTCTTAATTTTTAATTTTGTTGAAGACAATAGGACATCCTCAAAATTTCATTTTTTCCTATTATTTCCTTGTGATCCTCTGAAGTTAAAAGTAGCTAACTACTGGGAGTTGGCCAAAAATATACTGATTGTAGGTTACTCTGGTTTTTAGATCTGCTTTTAGAGAACGGCCTCGTGATGCTCTTTGCCCTGCAACTTGAAGACTACTCTGACTTTTCTGTCTTACTCCCAGGGAGAAGAAAAATGTGCTTTCTCACATTGTATTAACATGCCCACATCTACAGCCACAAAGGAACCCTAAGGAACTCTAGTGACCAGGAATGCTGCAACCAGGGTGGGTAAACAGAGCATGTTGTAATGTCCAGGGTGTGGGGTGACAGTTCCCTGGTACTTTGGGTGGGAAGGCAACAACTTGGAAAATGTCCTGTTTGCAAAGCTGTCAGTGATGGGCTGAAAAGGGGCACCACACGCAGGTTTTGGTGTTGAATGATGCTAAAACTCAGTCTGGCTCAGCAATCCCAAATCAACATCCTGATAGTGAGGCAAGGACTTGGCAGATGAGGTTCTAAGCTGACCAGGAGACATGATTGGCAGTTAATTCCTTTATGCTCTTTAAATTCAGTCCACTTCATATGGGCAGGTTCCCAGAACATACTTGAAATGTGTGAAGATTCCTCATTTGGGTAAGGGGACGCCTAACAAGGTTACTCCTTGAGGCTGAGAGAAAGATACCTGCCCACAAGAGTTCATGTGGATAAATTACATCAATCTCTACTTAATAATTGCTTCTTCTTGCTAGCTTTAACATAATTGCTTTAATATAATTGTTTTGATATAGTGCACTGTACTACCCTATCCTATACTAGTAGTAGTTATAGCTTTTATACTCTGTAAAAAATAATTCTGATTGACTTTTTGTCTAATCACAATATGTGTTACTCATCAGGGGCTAAAAGCAAGGAAGCGAATGAGAAGCTATCAAAGCTTCATACATGGATGCTTTTACTATAATATAGAATTTAATTTCTTGCCTTGCCTTTTATCAAAGTCTGCATATTTCTATGATTTACATCCAAATAAAATTACTTGTGAAGTATATTTTCTGTTCAAACATGAACACAAAACTGCACACAAACCCACATATAATAGAGAGATCTCAACTCACTTAACTCCTGTACTTTATATTCTTCTGTAACTCCAGAATCAGCACAAAATTGGCTACAGAATAAATAAAAATAAATAAACAAAAAAGGATTAAAGTTTTGATAGCATTTTCATTTGCTTTTAGTCTTGCAAAATCCATAGATGCAAGATAAAGTGCTGGCTGTAATATTTATAAAATTGATGTTACAGCAAAGTGCAACACAAAGAGGATTACTGTTCCAGCACAGTTTTGTAGCTGATAGAGCTTCAGCTGCCTCAGGCTTCCACTGAACCACCCATTGTGTTATAAGTGGTAGGATCATCCTTATTTTTTTTTGTAGGCAACAACAGCACAGCAAAAAGAAATTCCAAAATCATGTATGAGTATTACCCATAAGGTGTGATGGAAATCATGTGGACAATCATGGTCACTGTAGTCAGCCACTCAATGACACTTGACACTATTACTGATTTTCATTTCATAAGCCCAGAGCTAGACAGTCTCAATACTGTTCACTTTGCTAACTATCCTTTTTTTACTGTGTGGAAATTAAAAAAAAGCAGATGCAGGACAGACTGGGATGCATGCTTTTTCAGGGTTTTGGGTTTTTTTTTTTTTTAGTTCTTTTATATTTGGGGTTTAGAGTTGTGAGTAGTCAAGAAATATTGCAAGCGAGTCTGAAGAGACAAGATGACTAGAAAATGTGGATGAAACACAAAGAACTGAGGGAAGAACACACATCCTTTTTTCATGATAGATTATAAATCAAGAAGTAATCACTGGTGATTGTGCCAGGTAATATTCTATGTATTACTGACCACAACTGTTCATGATTTCTCGCTATGTAAAATTAACTTCTGTTTAAAGTCTGTGAGGGATAGGGAACCTATCCAACTCCAAGCATTCAGATTAATTGCCATGGTGGTAGTGAGGACCCAACTATTAGACCTTCCCTTCCCTTCCCTTCCCTTCCCTTCCCTTCCCTT